>JAVJIF010030958.1:0-89332 GCA_038442645.1 Agave tequilana
TTATTTGCTCTATTAAAACACTTACGTGTTGCCAATTAGAACCTGAAAGAATTTTTAATTGAGAGTAAAAGAGAAGGAAGAGAAAGAGGAGGAGAAGACTGAAGGAAAGCTCAACTAAATAGGTATGATTTTACTAACCTTCAAGCGACTTGTCATTTTGCTGGCAAAGGTCGAAAACAACTAAGGCTAGATATAAAAGACCCCTCTTGAATCCAATATAACCTCATGGATTAAGGGAATAAGAGCAAAGGATTAGGCAGTGTTCTAAAAATCGGTTTCATTATTCGTGCGGTCCAACACTGAATAATGATTAATCGGATTAATCGGAGATTAATCGTAGATTAATCGTTTTTGAAAATTTTAAAATATTTAATTCTTTATACACAACTACATATGAATATATACAATTAATATTGAAAATACCTAAATATAATACAAGACAATATCTAGATGAAGTTATAAACCATGATGTGATGAACAAGACAATATGAATAAATAGTAAAAAAGAATGAAGTAAAAGAACTTATCTCTTCAAATTAATAATCCAAGATTTCAAATTTACAACATAAATATAAATCAAAGAACTTACTTGCAAAATAAGATAAATAAAAAATTAGTCAATTTATCAATAAAATAACGAGCTTTAAAGAATGATGGAGAAAGATTGCTAAATAAGTTAATTTGAAAAATAATCAAAAATAATAAACATAAGTATCACTTTATGCAAAATATACAATAATAAAAATATTATATTCATCTACTATTTAATAAATAACAGTTCATCTACTATTTAATAAAAAATCATTATCAAATCATCAACATCACAACATAAACTACTTATCGATCCAACACACACAAAGTGATAAGTTTTCAAATAAAAAACATAAAATACGTAAATGTTTAATCGGGGATTAATTGGATTAATCGGGGATTAATCAGATTAATCGCGCATTAATCAGGGATTAATCGGAGATTAATCGTTTTGGACCCGATTAATCGCTCGAGCGCATAATCAGAGCAATTAATGTAAAATTAAGCAGCTGCCACTGAATAGGATTAATCGGCTGATTAATCGGCCGATTAATCCGATTTTTAGAACAATGGGATTAGGCATAAGGAATTGTTGAAGGAAACCTTGGCCACCTGTCAACCACCACATGGCCTAAGGTTAGACCACACGTGGCTGCCATAGCTGCCTGAAACTTGTCTACGGGTAAGTTTTTCGTTAGATGAAAGAGGAAGAATCGAAATAAGATAAAAGACAAGGATTGAAATGAGTTAGATATGGATCGAGTATGAATGACCCATTTAGTCTCTTATGGTTCCATAGATTGGTATACTCATGTGTACAATCTCTTTTACAAGAAAGTTTATTGTCAGTCATCCATGAGTTCAAAATCGTGTTCTAATCTCTAAAGCTTATAATTAGTTTCTTAAGATCTATAACAGTGACAAAAAAAATTTCCTAAAATGCTATAAGCATTTCTAAACCTATTTCAAAGGTTTATCCCCAATTTAACCTAGGGTAAATTACATAAAAGATACCCAGACTTAGATCGAATTCCACGAAAGGTACCTGTATTTTTTTTGTTCCACCACTGGGCACCCGAGACCCAAAACCATTAGCTAAGTTGGTATTCTATTAGTTTTTGGATTGAAAAGGCACGTGTTAAGTACATGACCAATTATTTGGACCAAAATACCTCATCATCATCTTCTATGTGTCGGTTCTGATTTGGCACTCCTCTTTGAACCCAAATGTGTGAAATCTCTCTAATGAAACTTTGCTGGTGCTTGTGAAGATTTGAGAAGGATTCTCCCCATCACTCTATTGCAGTCTCTCCCCTCTCTAAAACTCCTTGCACTTCTCTCTATATAATTCCAGTTCTCTCTTTCTAATTCTAATTCTAATTCTCTTAGTGGTCTGTGTCTCAGTTTGTACTCCCCCCACCCCCCCCACCCCCCCCCCAAAAAAAAAAAAAAAAAAAAAAAAAAAAAAACCAAATAATGCGCTTCCTAAAATTCTCTCCCACACACTTAATTTCTGTCTAATACCTAAATCAATTCTCTCTCTCTCTCTCTCTCTCTCTCTAATTCACTCTCATTCAGTAAGTGCTAAGTTTTTGACTATTGATAAGCTAATAATTATCTCTCTTCTTGCAACAATGTCTGAAAGCTAATAATTCTTATCTCAATCTAACACAAGCTTTGGGGACTGTCGGGAAACCAAATTATGGAATTGTGGGTTGAAGGCAAGAGTCCTAATACATCAAATTTAGCTATTAAACAACAATTAAATACAAACTTGGCAAGAAGCATGCATGTACACAGATTAGTATATAAAAGGTACCCACCCTTTGCTTAATTTATTAAAATTTAGAATAAAAGTGCTCACCCTAAGTTGTATTACAATAGCCAGGACGAAACACGTCAAAATTAGTTGTTAAACAACATTTTAATAACAATTTGTCAGGCAATATGCATGTAAAAAGACTGGGTACAAGAAAGGCATCCACTCTTTGACTTGGTTAAATTTTCAAGGCAAACTATGGGCTAAATTTATGCGCTACTAAACTACAAATTTAAACAAATATTGCACAAGAGACAACTATAAACAATTTAAAACATAAAAAAACAAATAGGACAATTCTCACAACCTATACAACTAAATTGACAATAAAATTGGACAGCAACAGTATCCTCACAAGCTGAACAACAAAATTATGCTCAAGTTCATAGATTTTCCCCAAATTTCATGAATGCCCTTTCATTAAAAGGGTAACAAAACCTAAATTTCACTGGCTACATGCACAACCTAAGCTACCCGAACTCCAACATGCTGCATTGACTCACGTTAGAACTGGATATCTTTAAAACTAACCCTACCCATTCAGTTTCCCTGATTTGAATTCTGCGGTCAATTTTATCTCAAATTGGGTTCATGAGAAGAAGGATGAGGGAGAAAAGAGATGAAAGTCAACAACAAATGAAGAATCACAACCTATCTACTGAGTTGGGGTATATACAAGGGCAATTTGGTCATTCACTATTGATTTTAAATGGTGTTTGACTTAGTTAACAGTTTCTGGGGTCTCAGGTACTCCTGGTGGAACAAAAAGAAACTATAGGTACCTTTCGAACTCGGCCAAAGTTTGGGCACTTTTTATATACTTTTCCCTTTAACCTGTAAGAGGGTCATATATAATACCTGGAAACTTGACATAGTATTGATGTATTTTATTTGGCACATCATCAGGAAAAGTTTAAGAGTAACTGGATCTGTTCATCATTCAAGTTAGACACTCTTTCACAAACTTGGACTTTGAAGATATTGTTTATGTTGATAATAAAAAGGTTTGGGCGAAGATGTTGAAGTTAGCACACCAAATGATGAATGTAATACCTGAGTTTGCCTACATATAGACAAGAAGGTAAAAACTTCACTAGGCGCAGTTCAAACTCTTTATAGAGTGATAGTGTTGATCTTATTGGTGGTAAGTCTGGTGTCGATATTGCTTGGTTTATTGCAAGTCTCCATTAAATCAATGTAGTAATATGTTTAAAGATGAATTTTCTCTCATTCTAAATGATGGGGTACATAGCAAGGGAGTGGAAGCAAATAAAGAAAAAAGAAACAATAACGATGAAGATTTTATGCCAAAACTTTGGTTGGCCACATGAATCCTTTTTCTTCCATTCAGCTCTACTAAGGGCCATTTCTTCAGTTTAATAAAGCATTGTCATGTTCTTAATTTTGTCCATCCAAATTTGTGCATCCCTCATCCTCATTGCTCTTTTAAGTATGATCCTATCATTTTTTCCAAAACCAGTGTACTTAATGGACTTGGTTGCACATGCACAAATAATCTCAATTGATTTTTCTCATTGTATCTTGAATAAAAGCAACCTCTAACTTCTAAGGAGCGCTTCACTACGAAGCTAATTTTTTTCAACACTGCCTAGGTATAAGCATTCTCACTTAACAATCCCTCTTTAATTCAATGAATCACATTTTCCTCGACCCAGCATATTCATGAACAATTGATTCTAAATAGAAACAAACACTCTGATGTATTGAACGCTCTGAAGTATTCATTGGCATGATAAACAAACAAAGAAGAAAACAGAAGCATGGAGAAATGTGGTCTCACATCACATGTGATCTCACCCCATAATTATCTCACACCAACTCAAGAAACTCTCCGTCACAAAGAAGTAAGCAATTTTCATTGGCATAAACTCATCATTTCATTTTTCACCTTTTACACGAGGACCAAACTTTTCTTCATACTTAGTCCTCCCTCGGAGCCTAAAAAGTTATATAAATCCATAAAGATTTATTGCCTAACAACCTAATCTCAAAATTTAGAAAATAAAAAAAATCCTAAATAAATATATAAAGGTTTGTTGCTTAAGAACCTAAGCACTAGATGAATCTAAAAAGATTCACCTTTATCATTAAGGCCAGAATATACAAAATGTCTAAAATAACTAACTGAATACTCAAATTATCCTGACTAAATCTAATCAAGTTTGTTAGAGTGCTTCTATAACACTATGTTGAATTAGTGGTATTGAATCCATAAATGCATTGGGCCTTGAATAAAACTTAGATACGGTATCCAATTGTACTCATACTGCATCGGTTTGTTTCTTGCAAAGTGTGCTAGCAATCACATATTTCTACCTTGTCAAATTCCCTTTTTCTCTGTTGTATTTTTGCAAAGTCCTTGTCTTTAATTGCATCCTAGACAACTAAATCATAAAACCAGTATTTTTCTTCCTTATTTCTTTTAAGCTTACTTTTGAATAAACCAATCTAATTAAGAATTCTCTAAAGCTCTCATCTAGTCAGTTATATCATCTACAAACACCACTATGCAATAGGCCACCTTATCTATGATCATGTCATCAACATGTATCATGAGTGAAGATATAAGAGCTAAAATACACCCTCGGTGAAGTCCATCCTAATAACTAATCCCACAATAACTAATTCTGAATTCTAATTGCGCGAGGAATGGACACGTCATAAAAGTTCATGGCACTCAATGCAAACCTCTTGACACCATGGAATTGTAACATATGCTTGCTGCAAATCAGATGAAACATTGTAGATACTTTATGCTATTAAGTTCTACATAAATTGCCTATGAAGATAATCTGCTGGCCTGCAACATAAAAGGAATATGGACTGGCAAGTAGCAATGTTTACACTTTTCATTAACCATATCCCACCAACCATTATATAACTCCATAGTACCACTTGTAAATTAAATTTGATAGTAGTATGCTACTATATTTTTAGGTCTCACCATACGCAGAAAATATTTCTTGTCAAAATGATTTGGCACTTACAACATATTATATACCTTATTGAATAGCTAGATACTTCTACAAAATTTTACCTAGCTTCCATTGGGATTCCTCAGGACACATTATTTTCTCCATCTACTAGTTTTTTCAACCTCAATATACCTTAATATCACTCTTGATAACCTTTCAAACTTAACTAGGGTTTCTTTTCTTGCCAATGATGGTTTAGAAACAAACATGAGTATAGCAGAAAATATTTATTAGGATATTTTTCAATCATCTTCTTTACTCCGTCAACTAGTTTCTCAAGATCCCTAGACTTAAAAAGTGTTCCCAATTATCTTCAACTTAACTAGATACCAAGAATTATTCAGTGATTCGTATTCTCAATGATGGTTCAGTTATTTAAAAGAAGAAGAAGAAGAAGAAGTTGGCATAAAAATAATTCTTACATAGATGCTATCTACTGCAAGGAATAATATGAGCTATGAAATAATAAATGAAACAAGGCAGAAGAGTTGCAACAATAATCAAAAGGTTGCGGAAAACTAATTAGCATGTATTAGGGAATGGAAATTCCAACTTCTGACCTTAGCAATCTTAAAATCTGACTCATCAAGCACAGGAGATGGATAAAAAAGTAAGAAGAAAAATTTACGAGGTTCAGCACACCAACTCCAACCCGCACCTAAGACACCAATATGAATAAGATGGAGCACAAGGATAACCAGAGGGAGACTCTCATCACTAACCTCTCCTCCCTCTCATTTCTCTTTTTCACATCCCCCACTCATTCTCATCATGAGAGGAGGAGAAACCAATCCTTTAATCTAAACATAAGAGAGATATATAGCCAAATTGGCAAATCATAGAAATATTACTCATTGCTGCTAGTAGCCCAAACCACTAAGTGATCCCAACCCACACCCAAAAAAACTCCCGCAATCCAATCCTACCAAAACCAGTATGAAGTGAATGCAGATGCACAACTGGATGTGAGCTACAAGCCCACCAATCTCCACCATAAATTGAATCCGATGACCCACAAACCTTGAACTCAATTTTTCTCATCATCCACTTTACAGATAAACATACACATGCATCATGCTCCCCTCCCAAGAACAACTAAAACAATCATCATTGTCTCTAACCTGAGCACTCAAAATCACAACGCCATGCTCCACACAAACACTAATGAACACTATAACATGCTCATTTTTAGCCAAACTAAGATCATCGAGCATATCATCATTATACCACGCTCTCCTCTGACCACTCATAATCACTGCACCATGCTCCACCTAGTCGTAAACACCACAAGTGTAGTTGAAGACAGACCCGATGACTCTACAAGAAACCAACATCCACCAACCATGAGGTTACTGCACTGCACCTCATAGTATAACTGCCAATAAGCATTGACTCCCCATCAACCAAACTTATATCTTATTCTCATATCAGCATAGATTTTTTGTTGATATGTACAAAATGAGCTCTAACTAATGGAATCTTCTCAATCTACATCTACTATGCGTCCAACATACTGAAAACATAGGGTTGGCCTCTTGGATCACCTTGGCCTCAACTCGACCAATCCTGCTCGAATCAACCTCGATTGTCTATTACACCATCAATATCCTTCTCATGCTATCAAACATGGTTCGAAATATCCATCCATTGCAATTCGAATCAGCTGCATTGTTTCGGAATCAGCCGACCCTAATACGGAATTGAAAACCGGGAATCGGCACTGGTCGTCTAGTTATAGAATCGTTGATAAATAGAATTGGTCTTGTATCGGCTCATAAACAAGGCTGATATAGGTGTGAAAAAGAAAAAAAACAACTAACCTGAGGCGATAATTGGAGTTGGGGAGGGAAAAAAAGAGTAGAGGAGATCCGAGGAGAAAGGACAAGTCCGTTCAATTGTGAGCTCACCTGCCTCGATCGATCCGATCGAGGAGAGGGGGAGAGAGAGAAGAGAGAGAGAGAGCATCCTCGATGAGTCTCCATCGAGGAGAAGAGAGAGAGACCGTCCTCGATGGGTTTTGATCAAGGAGAAGAGAGAACAGAGAGAATGATAGAGAGAGAATGACGGCGGAGTGAGCTGGTTGAGATCACTGGTTTTTCCTTTCATTACCTTTTTCAACCTTAAGCTTGATGTATTTGAGTCATCGGACTATGTTTTGAGTGTTAAGATTCTTCCATTTAATTAGACCTATTTGATTGGTCTCTTAATGCAAGTGGGTTAATCACTTAAACAGACACTAAGTTCGATCACTCTCTTAATGAGTTGGACCTAATCGCCATAAAGGATAATTTAATTAAATCAGTTTCTAACTTAGACAAAAATACGTATCAAAATTGATTAAACTTTTCATAAATAATTGGATTTTAAAAAATATTTTGTTATAAAAAATAATGAATTAGTTAGTTAGAAAAATCAACTATTTTATTTCTTACCAAAATATATTTAATTAATTATTTTATTACTTTGTTAGCACTCGAAAAAACAAAAAGATTAAATTGTAATGCATAAATATAATTAATTCATTTCTTATTAGTTTTGTTAGAAAATATTTTACTAAATTATATTTAATTTAACTTCTTGTTTACATATTAGAGTAGTTAGCAAATTTTTAATGAATTTCATATAAATACCCTATATATATTTAGTCTTTACATCAGCTTGTGTATTGTAATATTTTATTGAAATGTGACTAGAATTTAATCAATTGTTGCCAAAAATATGTCAAAATGTCACTAATCATCTGACTAAGTTTTTAAACATTTTTATTTTTTTAATTCGTTTTTGGTCGTGAATGATATCACCGAGACAATATAACCAATATGGTCAATTATGACACCGAAAATTGCCGACTGATACAGATTCTGAGATTTCAAACCATGCTATCAACCATTCCATTTGGTGTTGTTTGGCGCTCTACACTAAAACTACAATGAAAAAACTCTATCCAAATGAAATCAACTCTATGTTATCTCAATTTTTCTATGTTCAGTTTAACACCGCGTAGGATCAACTGAGGCAACTTTCTTTCTTTGCCTAAATTCACGTGGCTTCCTTTTTCAACGCGTCTCTCAGCCTTTCTCTGCCTTAATACATGAGATCCTAAATGAAAACTAAATCTAAAAAAAGACCTTTCCCCAACAATTATCGCCTTGCTATTGCAACTGACTAGTTCATCACCCATATGCGTCCACCGCGATCCATCACCACTATGAGCTATCCAAGCATCTATCTCTAGTCATTCTTGTGTACAATTTCTATTGCTACAGGTCACCTCGCGCAATTGTAGCTTTTTGTGTGCCCAAATGTTTAGCCATCAAGTTGGTGTGCCGAATTGCTCGTCGCCACAACCTTAGCTTGCATTGGCACGCACCTCTGTGGTCTTGCATTGCCTCTCATGTGTCATCTCACTCACTGGCTAAGCACACCTACTGGTGTAACTCATGCACGTCAACTAATGCAACACCATGGCACTTCCTATTGCCATTGTAACACCATGATTGCACGAGAACCTATGTTGCTCTCACCCACATGTTGCTATCTTGTCTAGGTTTCATCAGTGCTAGACTACAATGCACGAATCAGGTGAGAAATCACACCAGATCTAAGTTCCACCGCTGCCCAACACTAGATATTATCATTATATGCCCCTGTTTTAAATACACCCGAGTCGTCCGAGATATCGGTTGATATCTCCTTTTTTGCCTACTGCCGATACGATATGATGAAATTGTTCACCGTATCGTTTGCAGCAAAAAAACGGCCAATATTTGAAATATTGCCGATAAATCGCCCGATATCGGGCGATAAATCACCTGAAATAACGCCCGATATGAAATAACTTATTTATTACACGACTGCATGCAAATATACATTATTTTTATTGCCTTTACATGCATATTACATCATTTTTATTAGGTAGATATCTATGACACTAAACCAATTTTTAATTATCAATATTTCATTATATATAGTTTCCGATATGAACGCCCGATATGCGCGCGTATCACCGATATCTGATATCCGATATGAAAAAACCCCATCCGATAGGATCCTGATATCCGATATTTAGAACCTTGTTATATGCCTTTGATTTCTTCACGCCACTCATTTATCCTGGCAACCACCAATCCACCTATAACTACCACATCTTTTTCATTTTATTCTCTTACTTGTGTAGTTATCGATTACTGACTACACACGAACACGTTCGCCTCGTGAGCTCAATCTCAGATACATTGTTGTAACTCTTATACCACTTGTTGGGGAATCCATATTTTCTCACTTTAGCAACTCTAACATTAATTACCCAAGCGCACACATGATCACATCTAAAAAGACAAGACATGTGTTTCACTTGCATACTCTACAAGGCATCAACATGAAAGATATTCATTGTGAAAAATAAAAATGATGATTACAAGAGAAAAACAATCGTCTCAAATGCCTTCCTCCTTTCTCCCCCATCTTCACATCCCTCTCTCATTCTGACAGGAGGAAAAGACAAACAAGGCAAGTCCATCTCTCATATAAGCATAAAAAAAATCTATAATGTAACTAGTAAACCCTAGAAACATTATCCATCACTAGCGATAGCATGCACTATTAACCTATGTAGCACGGACACGGACACGGACACGGACAAACGTGTTGGACACGACACGAACACGAACATAGGACACGGCAAAATCCAAAAAAAATACGAGGACACGACAAGCAATATTTTTTATTATTATTATAAATAGATAAACTTTCACCAATTAAAACTCATTCATAATTTTTCTCCCAATTAAATCATATATGAGTCATAATTATAAGTATATATATTCAACCAACGCCAAAAGAGAGCTCGTAATCATAGTAATTTAAATAAAAATCAAAACCAAAAGCGAAAGTGAATGACAAACCGTTGGAATAGAACATCCTTGCGATGATTGCATTCTACTCTTCTCTTTCTCCCACATTAAATGATGCATTCACCGTATTACCTCTTCTCTTCTTCGCTTCACTTGGATGTAGCTAAATGGAACTTGAGGATGTAGGCAAGCCTACGAGCCCAGCCATGGAAGCTTTCACCATCAACTCTGCTTGCTCTATCACCTCCTTCATGTCATTCAAATGGTGAGGTTTACGGCCGAACACATTTTAATTCTGCACCGGTTTGTCACAAGAGATGAGCCTTAACTCTTGAGTATGACCGTTTAAGATACTCATGACAATAACTACACTTTCATTACCAATTTTTCCCATGTTCCTACTTTTCCGATTTTCTCTATATACTTTCAAAGAGATGCATTGTCTTCAATTTTATCAACGGTACTTTTCGAAGTAGACATTTCACACAAAATTCTATCAATTAACATAACATTCTATCAGTTAACACAATATTCTATCAATAAACACAAAATTCTAACAGTCATATTCATTAAAAGTCATATTGATCACGTTTTTCTATCAATTAACACAAAATTAAATCATCAACATGCTCTCTCTGCTCTCTGTCTTTCTCTCTCTTCTTTGCACTCCATCTCTTTATCTCTCTCTGCTCTCTGATTCTCTCTATGTCCCTCCATGCCCTCCCTCTCTCTCGGTCTCTGCTCTCTGTCTGTGCTCTCCTGAGAGCAGAGACCGAGAGAAATGGAGGGGCAGAGAGTCAGAGAGCAGAGTGAGGGGGTAGAAAGAGATGAAGAGAGACAGAAAGAGATAATGGCAGAGAAAGAGAGCAGAGACAGAGAGAGATGGAGAGGGGCAGAGAGATAGTGAGTAGAGTGAGAGAAAGAGAGTAAGGGGGCAGAGAGAGAGAGGGGCAGAGAGATCAAAAAGAGAGATGCAGAGACATCACAGTGAGAGAGATGGAGAGAGCGGGGTAATTACCTCAGACAAGCTCCACCAGATCAAGATCGACGGACTCCACCACGAGCTCCACCACGACGAAGAGAAGCTCCACCAGGCGATCTCCACCAGATCCACCACAACGACGAGCTCCACTACCACGAGCTATGGTTGTCACTGTGTAGTGATGGAGCCTCTTGCTTCTTTCGAGCTTTTTCAAAATATTTTTCAGCCATATCAGCTCCTTCCTTACAAGCTTCTATCATTGCAACATATTCAGCCTCCGTCGTCGACAAGACGATCAACTTTTACAGCCTCGACACCCAGCTCACAGCTCCACTTCCCAAAGTGAAGACATAACCAATGGTACTCCTCCAACTGTCTACATCACTTGTAAAGTCGGAGTCAACATATCCCAGCAGCTGAACGTATGTGCCTCCATAGCACAATGTCATATCTGAACTGCCATTCAAATATCTCAGGATCCATTTCACAGCTCTCCAATACTCCTTTTCGGGGTTGCTCATGTATCTACTGACAACTCCTACTGCTTGAGCAATGTTTGGTCTCGCGCAGACCATGGCATACAACAGGCTGCCCACAGCTTATGCGTATGGCACCTCTGATATAAGCCTTCTCATCTTCTGTCATCGGAGTCTATGCCTCCGAGAGTTTGAAGTGACCTCAGAGTAGAACGTTCACAGGTTTAGCATCTGCCATGTTAAACCTCTTCAACATCTTCTTCGCGTACTCAAACTGTGATACTTTCAACAACCTCTTCTCTCTTTGTTGATTGCATTTCAAGAATTTTCCTTCATTGAGAATTCTTCCGTCAAACTAGCCTTGAGAATCACAATCTTCTTCATGATAGACCCAGCAACAAGCATATCATTTACGTACAATAGTCGCAAGATATAGAATTCTCAAACCACTTGGAATAGCAGCAATGATTAGCCTTCAGTCTTGTGAAATCACTGCTCACAGTGAATCTATCAAACTTCAGATACCACTACCTCGGATCTTGTTTCAACCTATAAAGACTTTTCTTTAGCTTGCAAACCAACTGCTCCTTCTCGGGCATTTTATGGCTGCAACATGTAAATGTCCTCCTCCAAATTGCCATGGAGGAACGCGGTCTTAACATCTAGCTGTTATAGATGTAATCCTCTGTTGCACAATACTGAGCACATATCTAATGGTAGCAAGTTTCACAAGAGGAAAAAATCTCATTGAAGTCAATACCTTCTCGTCGTTGAAACCCCTTCACAACTAGCCTTGCCTTGTACCTCCTGCCATCATTCTCCTCTTTCAGCCCGTAGATCCACTTGTTATGCAGGGCACGCTTGCTCTCTGCCAGTTTAACCAATTTCATGTTTGATTCTCCATAAAAGACACTAGCTCATCATCCATAGTAAGCTCTCACTTAGCCTTGGCTTTCACCTGTAAACTCTCCATAACACACGAGCTCACCAGCCACCACTATCAGTCAATAACAGATAGCGTAAGACATGAGAATATCTTTTTAGAGCCTACGTCTACCTGGTTGAGCGCCTCAGCTCAGTTTGGGGTCAGAGGTGCTACTTAGGATTCCACATTCCCCTGGGGAATGTTCCGAACCTTATTCACGGGAGCATCTTCAAGTTCGACGAATTCCGAGTCCACAACACTTTGCTACTCGGGAGTGCTCCGAGGTGCCACTCCGAAATTATTCTCTGAAGTGCTCCACTCCATCTGCAAGTCTTTGTACGTCTTCTGCTAGTTGAAAATCACATCTTTGTGCCCAAGGATCTTGTGGCTCTCAATATCCCAGAACTAATAGCCGTACTCATTAGTTTCGTATCCAATGAAGATGCATCTCTTAGACTTTGGATTTAACTTACACCTGTGACTTAGCTCAATATGAACATAAGAGATACAACCAAATATACGCAAGTGATCCAGGTTTACCTTTTTGCCGATTCATGTCTCTTCGGGAATCCCACAGTTCAGAGGCACCGAAAGTCTTCTGTTTATCAGATACATTGCCGTGTTGACTGCATCTGGTCAGAACTGCTTGGGCAAACCATCTGTATCCGCATGCTTTGGGCACGCTTCAGAATAGTCATGCGCTTCGCTACTCTGTTCTGATGAGGGTTTCCGGGAACGTTTTTAATTTTCAGATTCCCTGACTTGCGCAGAACTCTTTGAATCTGTCATCGAAGTATTCTCCCTCATTATCAGACTTCAAGCTCTTAAGTTTCTGACCTGATTCATTCTTGACTTGGGCCGGTCATTTCTTAAACACCTCAACACATCCGACTTGTGTTTCAAGAAATACACCTACACCCAGTGTTTTAAATGTCGTCTGCCATTTCCGAAATGTCAGCCGACATTTCGTTTTCAAGCCCTCACCGCCACGACATCCCCACCCGCATTTGAAATGGCGTTTTGGAAAATGTCGGCCGACATTTCGGAAAAATCCGATATGTCGGCTGACATTTTTCTAAAATGTCGGCCGACATTTTGGGAAAACCCATTATGTTGATTAGTCTTAGAAGTTGGAGCAATTGAGAAATTTTAACAATGGATTAGTGAATATATGTAAAATGTTTAAGTTAATTATACATATCCTAAACATATTTATATAGCTTTGCATAAGTTGTGTATGTATTATCTTGATAAGAATTTTTAAATTACATTATTTAAGATATCTAGGATATATATTTGTTATCCGTCATGATATCCGAAATTTACTAAATGGCCTCGAAATATCTCCGAAATTCGAAATCTGACATCCGATTACGACATCTGACATTTTCCTGATATTTGACATTTAAAACACTGCCTACACCTTCCTACTAGAATCATCAATGAAGGTCACAAAATACAATGAGCCTCCGAGAGAAAGAACTGAAGCCTTGCCCCAGATATCGGTGTGCACTAACTCCAACTTCTCTGCCTTCGAGTTCTCACTGTTGAGAAACTGACTCGCTTCTACTTCCCGCAGACGAGTCCACAGGAAGTCTAGTTCAATAGACTTCAACCCTGGCAGCTTGTCCTTGAAGAGTATCACCTTCATTCCCTTCTCACTCATATGCCTAAGTCTCCGATGTCACACTCCGACATCCGTTTCCGATGAAGCAACTGAAATTGATGCCCCGAAACCTGATGTCATGTAGAGAGTACATTCCTTCTTCTCGTGGGCCATCATCATGGCATCTTTATTGATCTTGCATGATCACCATCGAAGGTGGTCTTCATCCCTCCGTTCGCAAGCTATCTGAAAGAGATTAGGTTTTCCTTCAGCTTCGGTACATGTCTGATATTCCTCAACTTCAGTGTTGAGCCATTAGAGAGGCTAATCACTACATCGGCTTTCCCGATAATGTCATATAGTTCATCATCTCTCAAGTACACCTTCTCAAGTCCACCTTTCACATAGTTTAAAAGATACCATATCAGCAAGTGGCGTGAAAAGAGGCGCCAGAGTCAATAACCCATGACTCGCTGGACTCAGCCAAGGAGAGAGTTAAGACATAGGATCTATTATACTCTGTGATATAAGCGAATCCTTCTTCTTTCCTTTGCCTTCTCCATCCTTCATCTGCTTGCAGTCTTTCTGAATATGCCTCATCTCACCACACTGCCAATATCTCGTACCCCTCAACTTGGATGTACCTTTATTTTGGCCTCCAATTCTTCTTATCTCTATTCACATGCCTCCCTCTCTGATCAACAATAAAGGCACTCCCTGATGTCTCAGCCGACCTCGAAAACTTCCTGTGCGCCTCTTCGCTAAGAAGTACACCCATCACATTATCAAACTTTAAGGTTCATGTCCCACAAGAATTGCTCACCGCCATCACGAGACTATCCCAGGCCTCCGGTAGACTGGACAACAGAATTACCGCTCTGATTTCATCTTCGAAATTGATCTCAATCGATTCCAACTGACTCATCAGTGTGTTGAATTCGTTTAGATGCCCATCAATACCTCCACTGTCAGCCATTTTAGGTTGAACAACTTCTTCATCAAGAATACTTTATTTAACGTCGAGGGTTTCGCGTACATCCTCGATAGCGCCGCCATCAAGTTTTTGGTCATCTTTTCCCTGGAAATGTTGAAAGCAACCATCGATGCCAAGAACAATCGGATAGCCCATAGGGCTTTCTGATTTAGAATCTCCCACTCACCATCAGACATCTCCTTTGGTTTGTGGGTCTTTCCGTCGAGAGGAAGATAGAAATCTTTCTGGTACAGATAGTCTTAGATTTGCATCTTCTAGAACTCAAAATTCACGCCGTTGAATCTTTGAACTCTGATCTTTCCTTCATCAGCCATCTCGAACAAAAGCTCTGATACCATTTGTTGTGGGCAAGGGCTTTCTTGATGGCGATGAACAAGAACAGATAAGATCAAATGAAAGGAACAATATCGCAGATTTATCAAACAACAATATACATATAGCACCAGAAATTATGTGAAAAACTTAAAACGGGAAAAATCACGGAGTCACTCACAAATCCACTATTATCGAGAGATTACAGGAAGAAGACCTCACAACCACTCTTTATAGTAGCTCTAAGTCTTTACACACACACACCTTAATTACGGCGCATCTCTTTTAAAAAACTAGGGTTACAAGTTGTGACATTCCTAAATTTCTCTAGACATGTGGCATAAGTTCCAGTATACTGAAGTTCTGGGCTGGACCACATTGTTGCACCTCTACACCTCGGAGATATTCCTCTCCTCTGTCGCTTGGAATGCTCCTCCTGAGACTCCTAGTGATCCCGAACACTTGAACATGGCTCCATCTGAAACTCTAAGCTCGCCCAAACTCGCCTGTAATACGTCTTTACTCGGGGAGTCAGCGAGATAGTCTAGTTCTTGGGAGACTCTTTCCGAGGCCCTGCTTCCGGGTCACTCAGGATGGACTTCCCGACTTTCTAACTCTCATTGTGACTGGGACTCGCAATTCTTCCTGCGTAATACTTTTCCGAGGGTGATTATCCGTCAAAGTCGGCAATCAAGCTCCCACAACTTCAACATATGACTCCTAATTAATATAACTAAGTATGAAAATGATTGCCAACATTAACATGACTAGTATGAAGATTGAGAGATAGCTTGGTTAAAAGATCATCCACAAGACCATGACAAAATTTAATAGCATTTATCTCTCTAACTGTTATAACATTGACTAGATTTTCCATGAGCCTCTCTGCCCATAAGAAATCTTTGGAAAATAATAGCGGCTAAAAATTGGCGAAATTTTAGCAAAAATAAAAATTATTTAAATTTTCGTAAGAAATAAGGTAATTTAAGCAGAAGTCATATACACTAACATACCATTATACAATTTTGACATTTAATATCACTATTTAAATAATTCACTCTACTGGTTATATCAATATCACTGACATAACAATTTTAACAAGTATCGAATAGCATTTAATCACATGAATCAAAAACCCGATCCAAATTTCCCAAACTTGCGGCATTTCATAGAATTTTAATTTTAAAACCATAAAAAATTAACTTTACCACCTGTGGTATCCTCTCAGCAGCAGCACCACTCTTCCGATCCTTGATCGAACCAATTGGCCATCTCAACTCAAAATCCCAACCTGACCCGTCGAACACAAATATAAAAAAAAACAAGCATGAAAAATACACAGATAATGAAATCTACTAGGGTTATTACCAAGGGACGAAACAACACAAAGCCGAGGATTGAGATTGAAGTCTCCATCTTCTTCCTCTTCTTCCTCTTCTTGCTTATCAAGAACTGATACCCAATCATCTGCGGCCCTTGCGAATTGAAAATCGGACTCTGAGCGGCGCCGGCGGCGGAAGATTTGCGTTGCATCGCCACCTAAACAGAGCCGGCGGGGCCCGGGACCGGTAGGGGAGCGGTGGTTGTCTTTGGAGGAGAGGGACCGGTGCGATTTTGAGATTGGGAGCGGAGTGGAAAAGAAGAGGCGTTACGGTTTTGGGATCGCGATTGGGAGCAGCGTCGGAGAGAGAGGGAAGGGCAGAGGAGTAATTAATGGGATTGTTGGAGGGTATAATAATGTGGTTGATGAGGTCGGCGTCGTCGATGTCAATTGCGTCTTCAGAATGGCAATCATCGTCCATCTCTTCGCCCCCCGGCGCTCCTCAGTCCTCACCGTACGGCTTATTAGGGTCTTGGAGGCGGGAACTGAATTTTAGTTCTGCTATCCGATTGGGCTACATACTACTAGACCCGACCGGCCTGCTTAGATCACCCAGAGCCCAAAGCAATGCCCAACCCATCTCGGTTTTGGAATCTTGACAAATGCCGGGCCAACCCGGCGCTATTAATTCTCCAGTTGGGCCGGGTTGGATTGAATTAGAGATGATGAGGTCGTTGTTTTTATTTTTATTTTTTTTTATTTTTAACAAAGGCCGCAGCTAGGACTTGAATGTAAGACTCATCACAACTCACTCTCTCTATTTTACTAGTGATCCAGACCGCACTGGCCAATGGGGTCGGGTTGGATTCAGTTGGTTTGAATTATAGTAGTGGCTGTAAAACCCAAACAGATTAGAGCCTAATTCCCAACCAAACTTATTCAGAGATGAGTATACTCATGACCGGATCCATATCTGTAATGGTCGAGTCCTAATTAGGGATGATAACACCCGAGGCAGTCAAGATGCCCTAGCCTCGGGCCTTAAAAAGCCCGGCTTTGACCCCAGCTACAAATTAAGCAAGGCCCGACTTTATTCTCAAGCCCGAGGTCTGGAGCAGTGACGGAGCCAGGGGTAAGGCCGTCCCCGCCAAAAGAGGCTTTGGCATCTTTAATTTGCGCCCCCCGCTACAGAGCTGGAGGTATGACGAGAACCTGTGGTTCTCGCACCGCCGGAGAGAGATCGCGCGATGGCGAGTGGCGTCGTGGGGAGGTTGCCCTCAGTTAGGTCCTCGGCCTCGCGCTTGAAGTCGGGCTCGCGCAGCGTCCATGTAGACGAGGGAGAGACCCAGGAGAAAGCTAGCATCGCACGCCGGAAGGAGGAGAAAACTTGGGTTAGGCTATACCACTCGACCGATTAGCCACCTTACCCCGTTAGTCGTTTAGTAAATGGGTCGAGTAGGCTAGTTTAGTATCCGATTTGTGCCCCCCCCCCCCCCCCCCCCCAACCCAAAAAAAAACCCCACCCCAAGTCTTTAAAATCCTGGCTCCGCCACTGATCTAGAGTTATCTTAAGCCTTGCCCCTGCCAGACCCAGACCTTGACACTCACTTGTTTCAAAACACTCTATTAGCTTTATCCCTTTAAACTATTTAAACTTGCTCGAACCCCTAAGGTCTTCATTATAGTTTGCTTCGAGGTCATTGGGCTTATTTTGTTTTTCTTCTTGTTTCGTTTTTCTAACATTAGGCCATAACACACATGGCGCGAAATCTCACATGAACGTCAAAAAAAAAGAGAGAAAGAAAGAAATAGGGTTAAAGGGGGTTAAGCCCTGCAATTGGAGCTTGGGTCGGTTTCATTAGAGCCGAAATTAAGACCATGTAATTTTAGGTTAAGTCCGGGCCAACCTAAACCGATTTGAGACCCTATCATATTTTATTTTTCTTTTGAGAGAAAACGATACACCAGAATGATTCCCCACATATCCTTAGAAAGTGTTCAATGAAAACATTCAAAAGAAAAACACAAAAGAAAAAAGAGATGTTAGGAATAACAAAACGCAAATGCACATGTAGGTGCAGAAAACAAAAACAAACATGCCAGTCAAAGCACAACTGCATGAAAACATCAAAGAGGATCAAAAAGGACAAAATCATGGCCCCGTAGCAAAGTCCATCACATGCAATCTGAATCAGAATCATGTTTCCCACCCGTAGTGTCCTCTGAATAATCATTGGCAGCCTCATCCAACAAAGAGGCTCAATGTCCGCGTCATCGACTTCCTCCCGCTGCGTGAAATGAGACGACTTCAGTAACAAATGAAAGTGGAGCAAAGATGCAGAACTTGGTTTAAGACCATGTCATATTATCATCTCTAGTTCTAATCTAACATACAACAATATAAAATTTTTACCTCACATTGAACATTCAAAAATAAAAAAACCTAAAGAAAACAGAAAAAAAAGAAAAAAGAAAAAAAAAAAGTTTGAGTTGAACAACTTTTCCTCTTTATTTCTTTTGGAAAATGACCAACTTCTGATCCCAGGTCCAAGTGTAAGGACTCTCAAGTCTTAACCCGAGAAAAGAAATTCATTTCTAAATCTTTTAACTCAAGTATTTGTTCCAGCAGAGAACACATCACGCAAAGACCTTTTAGGTCCATTGTCAAGACTAATGAAAATGAAGATGTAAACGTGTGGTGGATAAATCTTACCAGTTTGTGATAGATGAATCTCCGCTATAAGTGATTGGACGTTCCCGATTAGACCTATCAGAGCACACAGAGGAGACACTTTGAAGTTAGGAATACCGGTATAGTACCGGGTTAAGACTCTCGAACATGAGAATCAGTAGGTGGAAAAGTGGGAGTGAAGAGTAGAGAGGGGGTTGGCCCAAAGGCCATTAGCCCTAGTTTTGATGATAACAAATCATATGTAGTTAGGTATTAACAAAATTTGTTTAATTAAGTTTCAGGAAAAAATATGTTGCATTTCGGCTCCATCACAAAACCCACACATTTGGAAGCCAAGGAGATTTAGATCCCAAAGCCTAGCATACTAGAAGAGCTTAAGGATCAAGTAATATCAAGAAGACTATTTCAAAATTTGTATTTTTACCTTTTTCCATTTTAGTTAGGATTTATAGTCATTTGTTAAAACTAAGATGAAAGAAGTAGATAGCTTTTGGGATTGTCACACACACACATTTCACATTTCGTTGTGTTTTTCAAAACAAAAATTTATTACTAGATTTCTTACCGAGTTTCAGAAAAAACAAGTTTCAGAAAATCAGGTTTCGGAAAAATAAGTTTTGGAAAAACTAGTTTTTGTTATAGAAAAGATTTTATCAAAATATAGTTCTAATTTATTGGTGTTGATTTATAATCACACTCTACTTCCTCAAAGCCCTAGAACTCTTTTGTATCTACATATCAAAGAAATTTTGTTGGAAAAATATTGATTTCAAAAGATTTCCAAAATCCTGTTTTGGCCCTCAGCCGGTCGACGGGGGCGGTCGACCGCTGGCAGAGCAAACTGCTCTGTTGGTCGACCGGGCGGTCGACCGACGTGCACCAAGTGCACGCGTGCACTTCGGTCGACCAGGCCGGTCGACCGTTTTAAAGAGCAGTGCTCTCTCTGTTTGTTCCGGTCGACCGACTGAGAGTTTACTCTCTGTTTGGGAACTACGGTCGATCGCTTTTCCTAACGGTCGGAAATCTGACCGTTGGCGGTCGACCGGCTAGTCGACTGCTGAGTTGGCTCCCAACATCTAGGTTCAGTTTTGTCTTTTGTTGGGTCTTATCCTAATGGATCTATTGTATTTTCTAGCCTGATTTTCATCCCCTATAAATAGTGAGACTGTGAAACAACTTCACAACAAGATTTCTAAGCCTTACATCAAAGTTTTCATAGTTTAGCCTCTTTTCAAAAGATTTTCTCTTGAGCCAACTATTTCCAAAATTTGGTGTTTTAGCTTGAGCATTTCCTCTACTTCTCTACTTGCTTTTGCACTACACAATCCTAAGTGTTTCAATTCCTCATCTTGGTTGTAGGGTTGTGCTTGTGAGCTATTTTTGTGGTCAAGTGTTGATCATCGTTTTCTTCGATTGAGAAGTTGTAGAGGTTGCGGCCTCGAGCGAGCTAGTGAGCTCCAAGTTGGTGTTGCGGCACCGTGAGAGAGGATAAGTATGTCCGAAGAGTTCTAGTGAGAACTTGTAACCGATTGACGATCTGGTGGGATCGATCATAGTGAAAATCCTTCATCGTATTGAAGGTGGGGACGTAGAGTAGTGGCTCGCAACTGAAAACATATCCATATTTTTGTGATTGTTTACTATCTCTCTAAACTCTACTCTCTCTCTTTACTTGCACTTATATTGCTTACTCCTTTGCAAGATCTATCTAATTGTAATTGCTTATTACCAGTTTATTTTAATTCCGCAATATTTGTCATTAAGTATAGCCATCACCTATTCACCTCCCTCTAGGTGATTTTCAGAGGGAAACTGCTAATGTGTTTAGTTTAGGTGATTAGCTCAAAAAAACTGCTAGTGTAATGAGATAGACTATCATAAGAATGCTAGTGTGGCAGATTGTGTGCATGCTTTGAGGATTCGAGAAGCGATCTCCTTCTCTTTGGAGAAGAAGAATAGTATATATCTGACATGGATGTTGGCGTGGAGGCTGAATTGATGGATTGTTATAACTGCACGACCTGCACATGCTGGATTTGTTATAACGACCGTGATCACCGGCGCTGGTTGGTTGGAATTACATGTAGGAAAACTTGTCACTGTCTTAACTTCCGCCGTTGATAGGAACGTTACACATTATGATCGTGGGGGAGGATGGAGTCGCATAACTGTCGGTGGAGATCAAGGATGATCTATTGTTGAAGCTAATGGTTTGAAGCTGAAACCTTCAGAACTGGGAGGGTCTCGAAGTGGAGGAGACCCTGAGGAGGTAAAGAATTCGGAGTGGTAAAGCCTTAGAGTGGTTGTAACACCCGTTCCCAAAATACGTACTTAGTTACATATTCAGATTCTCAATCGTATTTATTGATTTAATTCCTGTAATTGTTTTGTTTTATGAATATTTATGCGATCGTTTTGCATTGGATCCGGATTCGTGAACTTGAAGTCAGCCCTAGTCTGAACCGGGGACCTGATTGAGTATACTGATCGATTTGATCTTTCTGATAGTTAGAATTGACCGATTTTAGTTTCAACATCATTTTCTAATATTTTAGACTTTTCATGATTTTCTGAAATTTTTCCGAATTAAATTACAAAATCTTCAAAATTAGTGTCTACTGGTATCGCTAGTCGATTCCAAGATTTTTAATCTACAAATAGAGTTGAATTTCTAAAATCTACTTTCACATATCTCTTAAAATTACATTTTCTATCTTAATGTATTTTTAAATATTTTTCTGAATTTATCAAAATCCGGCCGAGTTGGTGTAACCAGCATCGATGGTTAATTTTAGGATTTTTATTCTGAAAACAGAATTGAATTTCTTGAAATCAATTTCACCAATACCATGATATAATATTTTCAATTTTTGTAAATTTTTTGAGACCTTTCCGGATTAGTTTATTTTTCTGACATTTTCGGTGTTTTGGAATTTTCCCGGATCCGAAATTTTATCTATATATTTTCTTCTTCTTTCTTTTTCTTTCCTTCCCATTTTTCTTATCCACTCCTTTTTCTCTCTTTTTTCTTTTATTTTTTATGTCCCTAATTTTCTCCACCATACACCCCTAAAATATCTCCCTTTTTTCCTTTATATTTCTTCTCCCGTTTTTTCCTTTCTTTTTTTCCTTCCTTTCTTTCTTCTTCCCCAGCCCACAGCTAACACAGCCCTTCTCCTCCTCCTCCTCCCTTTCTCTTCCCAAACCCCCTTTGTCCCTAATCTCTTTTCTTTTCTTTCAATATCTTTCTCTTTCTCTTCTTCTCTCTCCTCCATATCCCAATTTCATCTCTCCCCTTCTCTCTCCACTTCAAGCCTCATCAAGACAGACCATCACCTCGGTCGAGTCCCAACTCCTGTGAGCCCCCTGCCGGCCACCCAACTCCGGCCATCATCTCTCCCCTATCCTCCATCTCTTCCTCTTCCTTTACCTCCACCCACCATCTTCATCATCTCCTTTTTCTTTCTCAAATCCACCACCACAACCACCTCTCCCCTCCTCCTCGACCACCCTTGGCTAGCACCGCCTTCCCTGCGCCACCAGGCGCACGGCTGGACCAAGGTACGGGCAACCAAGGCCAGGAGCCCTGGCCGTGAGTGGTAGAGCAGGGGCAGCAGCCCCCTCCTTTCTCTCTCTCTCTCTCCCCCTATCTCTCACTCTCTCTCTCCCCTTGTCTCTCTCTCTCTCCGTTTCTCTCTCTCTCATGTCCTTTCTCTCCCTCCCTGTTTCTCTCTCTCCCCTATTCTCTATTCTTGCTCTTCTCCAGCTCTTGTTCTCTTTAGATTTTCTTTTTTCTCTAGCTTTCTTTCTCTCTCTAGAATTTTCTCTTTAGCTCTCTCTTTCTCTCTAGAATACTTTCTCTCTAGCTCTCTCCCTTTCTCTCTCTAGAATTTTTTCTCTCTAGCTTCTCTTTCTCTCTCTAGGTTATTTTCTCTCTCTAGCTCTCTCTCTCTCTCTCTTATTCTCTCTCTAAATATACATTTAAATATTTAAATATAAATTTAGCAACGTGCACGTGTTTTGAGACTCTTGGACTTTGCAACTTTTTTGAAGATTTAGGCCAGTGTCCTCGTCTCATTTTGGGTTTTCCCGTTTCGTCTGGTCGACTTATATTTGGTTCTGTATCTGTGTTTGTACTCGTATTTTGTATTGGACTGTACTTCATATTTATATGTGGCCGAGTGCTCATGATTGTGCATGTATGATGCCTATGACAAATGCACAAACTAGAGTAATTTATTTCCTGTACATATACCATGTCTATGATGTGTTTTATTTTTGCTTTATACTATGTGTGGCGGACTCTTTATGGTCATTTACGCTCTGGGCTCTCCACTCAGTCTCTGGGCTTTCACCACTACATGGTAGCTAAGATATTCTCACATTTATATGTATGCTCGTGTGGTACTAACATCTCGTGCAGGTACCTCTGTACTGACTCTGGGTTTCTGCCCACTCGGGATGGCTACCCAATTGCTTTTAAGCCTTTGCACCCTTATGGGTTTTGTGGTAGCTACCAAGAGTGCGGTTACACTCCGAGCGTACTTTAGCCTCCACACTCTCTCACACTTTCTCGAAAGAGGAGTGCGCTTAGACCGTCAGGTCTCTCATGCTCCAACTGGTAGGCATCTTAGCGCTCAATGATTTACCATTAGATTCGTCTAGGCGGAACTCTGCCGGATTTAGTCTCACCCTTTTATGTCGAGTCATTCCAGTAGCTCCGTCAAGCGCTCTAGTGATTAAACAAAGTTTGATATCCATGCCTCCAACTTGCTTAGCCCGCTTGGATGTTAGCTTGCTTGCTAATTGCCTAATTGTCAGTTTATCCATTCTTCTACTATGGTTGTGAAGAGTTTAAAATCTTATTTATACTGTTTTCCTGAGACGGCATAGTTTTTCGGTATTCGTATCGATCTCTTATATCGGTATTGTTTTCCAGTATCACTTGACATGCTTTCACTGATGGACTATAATTTACCATGTTGTCTCTTGTCACCCGCCTGATAGTACCATCCGTCATGCTATCACCTGACATGCTACTACTTGACACCATGTCCTGTTATGAATCACTTATCACATGCCACATGTCATGTTAACACTTGACTTGTGATTATCACATTACAGAAATCTCGTACTTATAATCCTATATTATATAGTGACCTGTTATCCTATATTATATATACAGTGACCTGAATCTATAGTACTTTTGTACTCCTGTTATACATGTACTCTTATACTCCTGAATCTTAAACCTGTCCTTCTCCTGCTATTCCTGTAAATTTATAATACATAATAAATTATAAAAAAGGACAACTTATATCGGGTAAGAAAAAAACTGATGGACTTCAATTGTGGTTTTATTTACAATTCTATAGGAATGTTGTGCAACTAAAATCTTGAGGTTCTACCTGTGGGCCCCAGGTGTTCCGGGCGGGGTAGTTCTCACACCCGGCTATTGTAATTTATTCATCATGAGTGCTTAGTGGCACTTGCCTGACTAAATGTCAGGTTATTGGGTCGTTGTTCCGGATGGCACGAAACCAATTATAAACATAATTCATGGGTCTCATCATTAGTTTTCAATAACAACCTTACTTTACTTAGATGTGTGGATATATGAAATTCTATGAGAATTAGCACAGAAAGTGAGGATCAATACAAAAAGTAGGATAGGGTAGTCATAATGTATGTAATCAGATTATACCACTATACGAAGAACATCAATATGAAACATATCCTCTCTCTCTCTCCCTAATCTCTCTCCTCTTCTTTCATTATTTTTCTCTCTCTCTCTCTCTCATCTCCATATCCCAATTCATCTCTCCCCTTCTCTCTCCACTCCAAGCCTCAACAAGACCGGCCATCACCTAGGCCGAGCCCCAACTTCGGCGAGCCCCTGTTGGCCACCCAACTCTGACCATCACCTCTCCCCTGTAAACACCCTGATCCCGGTGTACGTATCACCCTATCGGTACGCGATACGACGTACAAAAATTGTTTTGACCTCCATGGTAGTCCGATGAGCCGATTTCAGTTTCTAAAATTATTTTCTAATATTTGAGATTTTTCAAGATTTCTGAAATTTTTCTGGATTATTTTGAAAAATCTCCGTAATCGGTGTCGACCGATACCGATAACCGGCCTTCTGATTTGTTTCACAAACGGAGTATAATTTTGAGAATCGGCTTTCACCATGTGTCTTAGAATCATGTTATCTACGTTCGGGTATTTTTGAGGATTTTTCTGAATTTATCGAAAATCCGGCCAAACCGGTATCGCCCGTATCGGCGAGACACTCCGGATTTTTAATTGCCAAACGGATTGAGTTTCTGCAAACCGTCTTCATTCTACACTCAGGATAATATTTTCTTTTCTGTAATTTTTGGGCACCGTTCGGAGCTAGTCAATTTTTGACCCTGTTGTTAAAATAATATTATTTTAAAACTTTCTTTTCTTTTTCTTTTTCTTTCCCTTCTTCTTTCCAGCGCCTTCTTCCCCCACACGCCTTTGACCAAGTTTCCACCGCCCTTTCTCTCTCCCCCTTAAAAATCTCCTATTCTTCTCTCTTTTCTTTCTCAATTTCTCTTCTCTCTCTCTTTCTTCCCTCTCACTCTCTCTCTCACTTTCTCCCCCACATCAATGTTTGACGGGGGTTGTCTGCAATTTTCGTTTATCTTTTTTGGGGTGTCCAATTTGAAATTGGATAGGTGCAGTTTGAATTCCATGAGGCTATGCTTGCGATCTCTGTTCTCTTCTTTCTTTCTGGCTCCTCTTCTATTCGTCTTCTCTATTGGATTATGATCGATTTTCTCTCCCATCTCTTTTTCCCTCTCTTTTCCGGCGAAGCGTCGCCGACGGCGAGGTGCCGCTGCCGGCCAGCGGAGCTGGCCGGCCTTGGCGCGTGCTGCCGCTGGCCAGCGGTGCTGGCCGGCCATGGTGTGCACAGCAGCAGCAGCGCCTCTGCTGTGCTGTTGCCTGTGTGTGTGTGTGTGTGAGAGAGTGAGAGTGTGTCGGTGTGTGTGGTGTGTGGGTGTGTGTGTGGGTGTGGGTGTTTGCTGTGTGGGTGTGTTGTGTGTGGGGTGTGGGTGTGGGTGAGTGTGTGTGTGTTGTTGGGTTCGGGTTCACACCGAACCCACTATAATCCTTTTGGTTGATTGAAAACCCGTTACCCAATAAGTCCTACCCATTAACCCACTAACCCACTTCACTTAAGACATTAGATTTGGGTACGGATCTAAACCTGACCCGTTAATCCGTCTACCCGCCTCCAACCAATAAGGTAATTTTGCATAAAACCCCCTGCTATTTTTTTAGTATTTGCATTTAATATTTTTATTACATATTTAACCCTATTTGTTATGATTAGTATTGGGCGATACTGGAGCATCCGGACTCCGATTCGGGCGATTCTGATCCGTTGCGATCGTTGGGAACGAGAGCTACAGTCCTGAGCCAGTTAGTGAGTGTTTTCCTTTTATAAATTATAATTTTATCATGATTAATATCTTGGTTGGCTGCCTAATAAGAATAAAACAGGATTATCGGTAAATCATGATAATATTGTAATCCCTGCAATTAAGGCATAATAAAACCTGATTTAGTCAATGGACTGATTGGTAGTTAATGAGATGAGGTAATCATAGTAACAAGACATACGTCGTAGACAACTGGACACGATCATTATACCTGCACAGCCACTGACACCCGGGCCATCATGTCATCATATTCTTGTACACTATTATGACATGTATTGTAACACAGTCACGTATATGTATACCGACCCACAGAGATACTATGACACTACACTGGCACCAGATATGCATGCTAGACTCCTTAAGACATGATACTACATGATACCCAGACTACCGTTATTACAGGTACTAGTGCTACGCATATATGTTACACGGATTTTACTAGTACACAGAGAAGTCCCACATATCATATTATTGTTATCATCATTACACGGATACGGTAGTTCACGGTACCTGATATTAGACACTGCCCATTGGTATTGCTTGTACATGTTGCACCGATACTATGACACGTCACATCAGTTACTCATATGCACTACTTCCCAGACTACCGCCATCTCATATATTGTGATCATCTATATAGCTTCTCGGCGTATCACTGTTGCACGTGCATGTATGCTTCCTCTATTATTGTCATATGGATTCCTGTTCATGGTACATGTACTATTGATCCATGTTACCGTATTCATGTACATGATTATTTCCTGTTACTGATATGGATATTCCTGTTACTGGACATGAGAGCTGTTGATATGCGATATGTGGACTTCCACATCTATTGATCCCGTTATATTGTTCCCGATATATTGTTCCCGATTCCCGTTATATTGTTCTATGCTATCAACAGAGCTCAGGTCCAGTAATCATGTTACCCGTACCATGTACTGTAATTGTTCTTGTTACATTGTATACTTGACATATCACATATCAGATCATAAAGATAACTTGGGTATGGGGGAGACTTGACGGTTGATTAGATCTTATCGGGTGGTGTACTGGATCCATATTGAGGTCCCACTGCAGGGGACCGGGTAGTGCTGGCTACCATCTGTTGCTCATGAGCTCCCGTTTCCCGTTATTGTTTTAGCTCATTGAGTTCCTGTTACATGTACAGCCTTAGCGGGCTGGCCCTGGTTTCAGCAGCCAGGGATCTGTTTAAGGCCGTGATCCCGGGTATGCACGGGATACATCCACCCGATAAGAACTCCTCGACCATGGGTTCCAATTTACATAATAACACAGTATACGCAATAGTGACATCGGGAACACTTGTTATTTGGTCACTCTCTCGTTTGGATAATGGTACCCGTAGGCCATGTCCGGATGGTTCGACTGGAGTGCGGGCTTCAGTATGAACTGCCAGTGGTATGGGACACTGGAAGAGAGTGATTAAAATACCAGTGGTACTGATCGCTACTATTGTATAAATGACATGACTTTGACATGACCTGCCTGCTACATGTTTCGTTGTACTTGTTACTGTTCCTGATCATTTATCTGTTATCATGTGACATGTATACATTGCTATTGTTCCTGTTTCCTGTTACACTTTCTTCTCATGCACATGTATACTTTGTTACATTACCTGGTATATGTTACACTGTATGTAGTGGCATACTATGCATGTTCTGCATTGCAATATTTTATTGTTGCAGACATATGCTCATCTGCATGTTCATCTCTATCACGTCACCACTATCATGTTCATGTCTATTATGTCACCACTAGACAACATTAGTTATTATATGAACTGGACACGACTAGAGATATGACCTGATGACAACCGGCTAGGTAGAGATGGTATTACAATAAAACATGTTTATATATATTTGTACTGTTTCGTATATGCGTATTATATAGTATCACTATTATCACATCTTGTAATATTATATATTAGTATCATGGTTGTAGTACTATTGTATATATTACTGCCTCCTTCATTTTACCACTCACTAGGTCGCTTTCTGACGACCCTGGGTTTGCGTGCCCAGATTGGAGATCCGAGTTACCATAGTATCGGAGAGTGCCATGGAGTCACATCGGAGCTTCCTCATGGGACTATGCCTCGGTATCTTGGTGCTTTATCTCCGTTATCTTATTTGTCCTATTTGTTATATCTGTTATGATCGCTGACCTCTTTCTGCAGGTATTCTTGTACTGCTTTCATGCTGGACCTCATATCTATATGGAGGTATTGTACAGTACTGAGGCTTAACGTACGCGTGAGGTTGTTTTCACCTCGCGTATGTACGTCGCCATAACGTCGCCGTATCTTGAGGATCGGGGCGTTACATAGTGGTATCAGAGCCAAGGTTCACACCTAGTGTGGGTAACCACCTGGGTCAATCTTCGGGCTCTTACCAACAGTACAATCAGTATCTGAATTTGGGGTTCCAACAACGAGTACAAGAATACCATGACCTTGACAATTCATTCCTTGACTCGTTTGTGTCCTTCCTTCCTTCCAGTGGTCAACCAGAACATCCGATTTCCTTCTCGCTTCCCTTGCATCGTCTTGCTTTCCATCCGTTAGGGTTCGTCACTACCATACTTCTCCATCCCGAGTTCCTTCTATGATATCGGAGTGCGCAGCGGAAGTGTCGTGGACCCGTGACATTTAGGCTTTGGGGTTGGAAATCTTGTTCTCACACCTGAATAGAAATTGCGAGGACGCAATTTTCTGTAAGGTGGGAGAATGTAATACCCTGCTCCCCGGTGTACGTATCACCGTATCGGTACGCGATACGATGTACAAAATTGATTTGACCTCCGTGGTAGTCCGATTGAGTCGATTTCAATTTCTAAAATTATTTTCTAATATTCTAGATTTTTCAGGATTGTCTGAAATTTTTCTGGATTATTTTGGAAAATCTCCGTAGTCGGTGTCGACCGATACCGATAACCGCCTTCCGATTTTTATTTCACAAACGGAGAATAATTTGAGAATCCGCTTTCACCGTGTGCCTTAGAATCATGTGACCTACGTTCGGGTATTTTGAGGATTTTTCTGATTTTATCGAAATCCGGTCAAAACGGTATCGCCCGTATCGGCGAGACACTCCGGGATTTTAATTTGCAAACCGGATTGAGTTTCTGCAAACCGTCTTCATCTTACATCTCAGGATAATATTTTCTATTTTCTGTAATTTTTGGGCACCGTTCGGAGCTAGTCAATTTTTGACCTTGTTAAAATAATATTAGTTTAAACATTTCTTTCTTTTCTTTTTCTTTTTCTTTCCCTTCTTCTTTCCAGCGCCTTCTTCCCCACCGCCTTTGACCAAGTTTCCACCGCCCTTTCTCTCTCCCCCTTAAAAATCTCCTACTCTTCTCTCTTTTTCTTTCTCAATTTCTCTTTCTCTCTCTTTCTTCCCTCTCACTCTCTCTCCCACTTCTCCCCCACATCAATGTTGACGGGGGTTGTCTGCAATTTTCGTTTATCTGTTTTGGGGTGTCCAATTTGAAATTGTATAGGTGCAGTTTGAATCCATGAGGCTATGCTTGCGATCTCTGTTTCTTTCTTTCTTTCTGGCTCCTCTTCTTATTCGTCTTTTCTATTGGATTATGATTCGATTTTCTCTCCCCATCTCTTTTTCCCTCTCTTTTCCGGCGAAGCGTCGCCGCCGGCGAGGTGCCGCTGCCGGCCAGCGGAGCTGGGCGGCCATGGCGCGTGCTGCCGCCGGCCAGCGGTGCTGGCGGCCATGGTGTGCACAGCAGCAGCAGCGCCTCTGCTGCTGCTGTTGCCGTGTGTGTGTGTGTGTGAGAGTGAGAGTGTGTGCGGTGTGTGTGTGTGTGTGTGTGTGTGTGAGGATGTGGGCTGTATGTGTGTGAGTGTGGGTGTGTGCTGTGTGTGTGTGCTGTGTGTGTGAGGGTGTGTGTTGTGTGGTGTGTGGTGAGTGAGTGTGTGTGTGTGTGGTGTGGGGTGGGTGAGTGTTGTGTGTGTGTGTGTGTGTGTGTGGTGTGTGAGAGGGTGGTGTTTGTGTGTGTGTGTGGGTGTGGGTGTTGCTGTGTGGGTGTGGGTGTGTGGGTGTGGGTGTGGGTGAGTGTGTGTGTGTGTTGTTGGGTTCGGTTCACACCCGAACCCACTATAATCCTTTTTGGTTGATTGAAAACCGTTACCCAATAAGTCCTACCCATTAACCCACTAACCCACTTCCACTTAAGACATTAGATTTGGGTATCGATCTAAACCCGACCCGTTAACCCGTCTACCCGCCTCCAACCCAATAAAGGTAATTTTGCATAAAAACCCCTGCTATTTTTTTAGTATTTGCATTTAATATTTTTATTACATATTTAACCCTATTTGTTATGATTTAGTATTCGGGCGATATCTGGAGCATCCGGACTCCGATTCGGGCGATTCTGGATCCGTTGCGATCGTGGGAACGAGAGCTACAGTCCTGTAGCCAGTTAGTGAGTGTTTTCCTTTATAAATTATAATTTTATCATGATTAATATCTTGGTTGGCTGCCTAATTAAGAATAAAACAGGATTATCGGTAAATCATGATAATTATTGTAACCCCTGCAGTTAAGGCATAATAAAACCTGATTTAGTAAATGGACTGATGGTTAGTTAATGAGATGAGGTAATCATAGTAACAAGACATACGTCGTAGACAACTGGACACGATCATTATACCTGCACAGCCACTGACACCCGGGCCACCATGTCATCATATTCTTGTACACTATTATGACATGTATTGTAACACAGTCACGTTATATGTATACCGACCCACAGAGATACTATGACACTACACTGCACCAGATATGCATGCTAGACTCCTTAAGACATGGTACTACATGATACCCAGACTACCGTTATTACAGGTACTAGTGCTACGCATATATGTTACACGGATTTTACTAGTACACAGAGAAGTCCCACATATCATATTATTGTTATCATCATTACACGGATACGGTAGTTCACGGTACCTGATATTAGACACTGCCCATTGGTATTGCTTGTACATGTTGCACCGATACTATGACACGTCACATCAGTTACTCATATGCACTACTTCCCAGACTACCGCCATCTCATATATGTGATCATCATTATATAGCTTCGGCGTATCACTGTTGCACGTGCATGTATGCTTCCTCTATTATTGTCATATGGATTCCTGTTCATGGTACATGTACTATTGATCCATGTTACCGTATTCATGTACATGATTATTTCCTGTTACTGATATGGATATTCCTGTTACTGGACATGAGAGCTGTTGATATGCGATATGTGGACTTCCACATCTATTGATCCCGTTATATTGTTCCCGATATATTGTCCCGATTCCCGTTATATTGTTCTATGCTATCAACAGAGCTCAGGTCCAGTAATCATGTTACCCGTACCATGTACTGTAATTGTTCTTGTTACATTGTATACTTGACATATCACATATCAGATCATAAAGATAACTTGGGTATGGGGGAGACTTGACGGTTGATTAGATCTTATCGGGTGGTGTACTGGATCCATATTGAGGTCCCACTGCAGGGGACCGGGTAGTGCTGGCTACCATCTGTTGCTCATGAGCTCCCTTTCCCGTTATTGTTTTAGCTCATTGAGTTCCTGTTACATGTTACAGCCTTAGCGGGCTGGCCCTGGTTTCAGCAGCCAGGGATCTGTTTAAGGCCGTGATCCCGGGTATGCACGGGATACATCCACCCGATAAGAACTCCTCGACCATGGGTTTCCAATTTACATAATAACACAGTATACGCAATAGTGACATCGGGAACACTTGTTATTTGGTCACTCTCTCGTTTGGATAATGGTACCCGTAGGCCATGTCCGGATGGGTTCGACTGGAGTGCGGGCTTCAGTATGAACTGCCAGTGGTATGGGACACTGGAAGAGAGTGATTAAAATACCAGGTGGTACTGATCGCTACTATTGTATAAATGACATGACTTTGACATGACCTGCCTGCTACATGTTTCGTTGTACTTGTTACTGTTCCTGATCATTTATCTGTTATCATGTGACATGTATACATTGCTATTGTTCCTGTTTCCTGTTACACTTTCTTCTCATGCACATGTATACTTTGTTACATTACCTGGTATATGTTACACTGTATGTAGTGGCATACTATGCATGTTCTGCATTGCATATATTTTATTGTTGCAGACATATGCTCATCTGCATGTTCATCTCTATCACGTCACCACTATCATGTTCATGTCTATTATGTCACCACTAGACAACATTAGTTATTATATGAACTGGACACGACTAGAGATAGACCTGATGACAACCGGCTAGGTAGAGATGGTATTACAATAAAACATGTTTATATATATTTGTACTGTTTCGTATATGCGTATTATATAGTATCACTATTATCACATCTTGTATTATATTATATATTAGTATCATGGTTGTAGTACTATTGTATATATTACTGCCTCCTTCATTTTACCACTCACTAGGTCGCTTTCTGACGACCCTGGTTTTGCGTGCCCAGATGGAGATCCGAGTTACCATAGTATCAGAGAGTGCCATGGAGTCACATCGGAGCTTCCTCATTGGGACTATGCCTCGGTATCTTGGTGCTTTATCTCCGTTATCTTATTTGTCCCTATTTGTTATATCTGTTATGATCGCTGACCTCTTTCTGCAGGTATTCTTGTACTGCTTTCATGCTGGACCTCATATCTATATGGAGGTATTGTACTGTACTGAGGCTTAACGTACGCGTGAGGTTGTTTTCACCTCGCGTATGTACGTCGCCATAACGTCGCCGTATCTTGAGGATCGGGGCGTTACAAGAACGATGAAGGCACTGAGCAGGCCATCTATTATCTCAGTAGAACCTTAATTGACTTAGAAAGTCACTACAACCCGGTCAAAAAGGAGTGTCTCGCTCTTGTCTTTTCCATCTAGAAAATGTGACATTACTTGGTCGGGCAGACTATTCATGTCATCTCAAGAGTCAATCCTTTTCGGATTCTTATGACAAAGCCAAGTTCCCTGAACTTCAAATTGGCTAATTGGGCCATACTGTTGCCCACTATGATATGACCTTTGTACCCCAGAAGGCCATCAAAGGTCAAGCTATCGCGGACTTCCTGGCAGCTCACCCAGTTCCAGAATCTTCAAAACTATAAGAAGATATTCTGGATGAAGTTATCGAAGTCAATATAACTTCAAGCGATGATGTATGGCAGTTGTTCTTTGATGATGCATTAAGAACCGGACCAAAAGGCAAGATCGTCGCCGGAGTAGGGGTGGTATTTATCTCACTCGGGAATCACGTCCTCCCTCATGCATTCTCGTTAACAAAGTCTTGTTCCAACAACGTAGCTGAGTACGTAGCTGAGTACAATGTTTTGCTCATTGGTCTCCACCTCGCTCAATAGATAGGGGTACAATGTCTTAAAACTTATGACGATTTCAAGTTGATCATCAACCAAGTTAAGGTGAATATGAGGTCCGCCATGAAGACCTCATACCTTATCATCATGCAGCCATTCAGTTGGCTAATACATTCGAAGGTTTCTACATTATTCATAATCCTTCCTCCAAAATACAAAGGCAGATGCTATAGCGGCACTAGCAGCACACTGACTTTACCTGCTGATACAAGCTACTATCTCATAGTGGCCGCCTGTCATCTCTTCTACCTGAAGTACGGTTTAGAGGTTAGCGAAGTTCATACAACCTCGACAAACTTCAAACCAAGGGACTGGCGATTCCCGATCATCGACTATGCCTTACACGATATATTACCCGATGACCCAAGAAAGCAGTGGTTGTTCGACGAAGGTCTACTCGATTTTACTATGATGCACTGGTAAAAACGCTATACCGCTGTCATATGATCGTATACTTCTTCGTTGTCTATCTAATTCAGAGTCATAAGAAGTAATCAAAGAGGGGCACGATGGTATATGCGGAGCTCATCAACCAGGTCTGAAACTCAAGGATCGATTGCACAGACTCGGTTATTATCGGCCAATCATGATAGCCGATGCAATCAAAGATGCACAAAAGTGTAAAGCCTGTCAAATCCACGCAGACTTCACACATCAACTTCCGGAGCTATTTCACCCAACGTCGTGGCCATTCGATGCTTGGGAAATTGATATAATAGAACCAATCAGTCCTCCAATAGTTAAAGGCCATTGATTCATCCTTGCAATAACCGATACTTCTCAAAGTGAGCAGAGGCTATCTCGCTCGCTGAGGTTAAAACCACCAACATGGTTAACTTTATCAGATATCATGTCATCCCCCGATTTGGTGTCCCTAGATAGATCATTCACGACAATGGTCCCCAATTTGCAAATCAATCATTCTATCGATTCTGTGACAAGTACAAAATTCAGAATATAACTTCAACCGCTTATAACCTTGCTGCTAATGGTTTAGCGGAAGCATTCACCAAGACAATTATTAAGCTACTCAAAAAATTTATTTCATCAAACAAATGAGATTGGAATGAGAAGCTCAGTGATGTCTTTGGGCCACCGAACTACGATCCGAGCCCCAGCAGGCACATGTTTTTTTCTCTAGCATACGGGTATGAGGCAGTCATACCTCTAGAGATCCAGATGCCGTAACTGAAAAACACCTAGAGGGGGGGTGAATAGTGTTAATGCTAATCTAATGATCTTTTAAACAAGTATGTAAAAAATGATGCAACGGTCACTCAAAACAAGAAATTGAAGCCGAATTCCCCGTGAAGGGCTCTAGAACTTCTCCTCTTTGATTCCTCTAGATTATGAGTTGAGGCGCGTAATTGCTTTCTTGTTGTGATGAGTAAAGACCGGAAAATGCAAATAATGAAATGGATGCAATAATGAAGTGCACTCAAGATAGAAATGTAGAGCAATAAAGAGCAATAAGAAAATCAATCGCAAACACAAAGGATTTGTTTCGAGGTTCGAGCCACCGCTCTACGTCCCCGCCTTCACCACCGTGAAGGATTTCCACTATATCCACCGAGAAAATTACAATGGTCTACCGAAGACCGGAGTACCGAACTCCACCAATTATAAGAGGTCTACCGAAGACCGGAGTACCGAACTCCCACCATCCAATCCTCTACCGAAGAGGGATCTCAACACAAGAAGGAACAAGTAACAAAGTGATCAACAAGGGATCACAAACTTCTCTTTTACAACGTCTAATAGAATAAGGAAGTATTTTGGCTCAAGAAGTGTAGAGAAAAATTCAGTTGTAAAGTAGTACTAAATAGCTTGAAAAACAACTGAAAACAAATAGCAAAGAATGCACTTAGAGAATTGAAAGCCTTTGAAAACTTTTTCTATCTTTTGGAAACTTGAAAACTAGGGATTTTTCTTGTAATTTGCAAGTGACCAATCCCCTCTATTTATAGGATTAGAGGAAATCTAAACATCATTAAAACTAGCTTATGAGGTCAGGAAGTAGCCCCCAAATTTTTAGAAATAGCTGGTACACAAATCCCAATCAAATCAAGAAACCAGAAATCAGAAAAGTAGCAGTCCATTTGGCAACTAGCCGTTGGACACGGTCAACCGGTCCGGTCGACTGGCGCTCAAAAAAATAATTCTTTTTTCTGTCGGTCGACTGGCCCGATCGACCGACGAAACCCGAGAGCAAAGGACTTTCAGTCGGTTGACCGGTCCGGTCGACCGGTAGACGTGCACAAACGTGCACGCTAAGTCCACTAGGCCCGGTCGACCGGTGCGATCGACCGATCAAGCCTGAAAAGGATCCGGTCGACCGTTGGCCTGAAACAGATTTTTATAGGAAAAATTTGAACTTTGAAAAATTTTCAAAATAATTTTGTAAGACTATATAATTAAGTAGCATGTTATAAGGGTTGGTATACATGATATAAACAAGATGTAAACATGTAAAATATTTTGCGTTATGTATATTAAACAAGACATACATCAGAATCAATTAACCAAAACAAAAACCGTATTTTGAAAAATGAAGGTGTGTGTGTGTTTTCTGAGCCAACTTATCATAACCTCATTCTTTAACAAACTAATTCTTACAAAGGTTCTAGGTGAGTACAAGGTCTTCAAGTGGGCTTTTCCATATGCGATCTTGAATAGCTTGATATCTTGAACCCGAAATGAACCAACTGAGTCAAAACAACCTTCCTTTAGGGAAGAACACTTCATGAATCCTTAGAACCTTGAAACACACTTCAACACTAAAAATGATTAGTACAAATAACTATATATGTTTTGTAATCATCAAAACTCAAAAAAACGGTTGATTGTAACCTTGGGCCAACAATCTCCCCCTTTTTGATGATGACAAAACATATGAGTTATTTAAAAAATATGGGAAAGGAACAAGGAAGCTCCCCTTCAAATCATGCTATATAAATGAATGGCTATATACATAAAAAGGTAGAAACTAGGAATTTTGGCATAGGAAAGACATAGGAATACAAAGCATATAGCTTAAAAACTCTTAACTAAAAAACCTTTAAAACTCAAAATCCAAAACTAAAAAAAAAATTCAAAAACTCAAAACTAACTCACTCAAACTAACTTGTTATAACTCAAAAACTAAAAACTCAAAAAAATCAAAACTTAAAACTAACTTGTTTAACTTAACTTAAAACTATAAACTAACTTTTTCTCCCCCTTTTTGTCATACATCAAAAAGGGTAAACATTGTTAAAAAAAAAATTTCTTCATGATTCCATAATACAAACATTCAATTCACCACAAATAAAGGAAAATCTAGCATAGTCTAGTGGTTTTGTAAAAATATCGGCAAGTTGAAAATCGGTAGAAACAAAATCAATATCAATATCACCTTTTTCATAATGATCTCTAAGAAAGTGATACCGAATGTCAATGTGCTTAGTTTTACTATGTTGATTTGCATTTTTAGTTATATGAATAGTACTAGTATTATCACAAAATATTTTAATATGGTCAAAATGCAAATCATAGTCAAGGAGAGTATGTTTCATCCAAAGAACTTGTGCACAACAAGCTCCGGCCGCAACATACTCCGCCTCGGCGGTTGAGAGGGCTACCGAATTTTGCTTTTTGGAAGACCAAGAAACAAGACAATTACCAAGAAATTGACATGTTCTACTTGTACTCTTCCTATCCACTCTACAACCTGCATAGTCGGCATCCGAAAAACTCATCATTGAAAATTATCCGGTCTTCGGATACCACAAACCCATTTCAATTATGCCCTTAAGGTATCTAATAATGCGTTTTACCGCAATCAAATGGGACTCTTTAGGACACGATGAAATCGAGCACAAAGACATACACAAAACATAATTATGTTTGCAAAACACCCACCAAGTAGAGTGGCGTGCCTATATTATAACTCATAAATATACGTAATACAATGCATTTATTTTACTATCTTCTTTATTATAATATTTAATTGTATTAAATGCAAATTATTTTTTCTCTCTCCTCCAATGGCTATAAACGGCTAGTTTTTACTCTATAAATTGGTGAATTCTAAGTCACATAACTCACTTCTCAATCTCTCTTCATTCTCAATTTTCTTCATCATCTTCACAAGTTTTTTAGTCAAAATTTCCCAAGATGCTTAGTCCATTTTTGAAGTTTATTATGTAGGGTTCACCTAGAGGGGGGGTGAATAGGTGAAGGCTAATCTAAAGGTCACTTAAAGCCAAATGATGCAAATAATGCGGAAGCTAATAAAACAATTATGACCTAATTAAACTTTACACTAAACACCACGTATAACAAAGAGTGTTGCCGAATTCCCGTGAAGGGCTCTGGACAAACTCCTCTAGATTCCCCTTGAATGGGTTGAGGTGCCGCGTTGGCTCTCTTGGTTGAATACAAGTGTTAGCAAACAATCCCACACAAGTATATCAATTAAGCACAAATGAATATATCAAGCATATAAAGATAGACAATAATTGAATGCAAGATATAAACAAGAGATAAAGAGAGAGAGCAATCGCAAACACAAAGGGTTTGTTTCGAGGTTCGAGCACACTTGCTCTACATCCTCGCCTTCGACACACGAAGGATTTCCACTATGCAAGATCCCAATGGATCTCTCCTCGGTGCCGCAACACCTACAAGCCCTCGGACTCCCTAGTCCCGTACACACGCAAGCTCCCTAGCTCGCCGAGGCCGCACCTCGAAACAACCGAGTCCGCACCCGAACTCAAAACAACACGGACACACACGTCCGCCTCCTCAAAGTACAAATGAAGCTTTGGTGATCACAACACTTTGATCACCTAAAAACAATCTCACTACAACACTCCTATAGGATGAATAGATCAATGGATGCTCAAGTGTTTGTGTGAGAAAATAAGGAAAGAATCTTTGGTGAAAAACTCAAGAAAATCTCTTTTACACTCTTGATAAACTCTCCTTTTAATTGGAAGTATTGGCTCTAATTTTGTGGAGAAAAACCTCTGGAATGAATGGGAAAAACTGGCTCTAAGAGTCTCCAAAATCTTGTTAGAAAACAGTCCACAAACCCCCAAATATATAGGCTGTCAAAAACTAGCCGTTGGGGTCTGTCAGAGCGGCCGGTCGACCGGTGCGATCGACCGCCAACGGTCAGAAATCAGACCGTTGGAGCCACGGTCGACCGTCAGGGTCGACCGACCCACTGGAGCTGAGAGTCCAACTCTCTGTCGGTCGACCCGTACGGTCGGCCGAACTTTCCAGAGAGCTCTGCTCTCTGGAGCGGTCGACCGGCACGGTCGACCGTCCTCCAGTACACAAAGGCGTGCACGTTTGTGCACGTCGGTCGACCGGTCCGGTCGGCCGACTCCAGGATTAGTCAACTTATAAAGACTACTAGTCGACTTATCCGAAGCCTGAAACAGTTTTCTGAGATTAAAAAGTTAGTCTTTTGGCTCAAATAAAATCCCATAAAATACATAAAAATCTACAAAATAGTTTACCAATATACTTTGATATACAAACATGCTTGCACAAAATTAAGGCATGTTATGAAAGATTAGACTATTTTTGTAACTTGAAAATATTTGGCTCATGATGAAAACTGTATTTTCCAAAACATGTTTTCTAAACTTTATTTTTCCAAAACATCTTCAAATAAAAACTAGATATTTTGAACTCATTAAAGCATAGTGTGTATGGATATGATCCACTACACAAATAAGATGAAATATCTAAGTTTTTGACATAAAGCTCTAAATATGGTTTTGGTTAAAAGATAAGTATATGAGAAACACCAATAGCCAAACTTGTATTTTTCAAAAATGAAAAATCTTTTCTAAACCAAAAAATCTTTTATGAAAACAATTCTGTCAAGAGTGTGTGTGTATATGTACTTGAGCAATCCACCAACTACTCTATCCTTTACATTTTATCTAAAACAAAAATAAAATCTTATACCTAGACACAAGTCTTCATCTTCTTGAAGTCTTCACTTGAAGGCTTCTCATCTTCTTGACTTGGTCCAAGCTTGATCCAAAAGCTCCTTGGATCACACCGTGCTAGCTCCAAATCTTGACATTTATCCTTTGTTGAGCTATGCACCTACTAAGATCTTGATAATGAATCTGTCACTAATTAAACACAAGATCATTAGTAAACATAACTTCATGAGTTGATCATCATCAAAACTAATTAAACACAAGATCATTTTACAAATTTGTTGACTTGGTACCCAAACTTTCTTGGGTCCTTGATGTTAGCCCGGAGGCCTTCCTCTCTAGTTTTGATGATGATTAACTCATGTAGTTATATTTACTAATAATCTTGTGATTTTAGTTTCAGATCATGTAACAAGATATTAGTTGGTGATTGCTTCAAAAAGAGGAGTTTGGAAGCCTTCACTTTGTGATTCCCGAGCCCGAGCGTCAAGATCATTCATAGCCTTGCTCGTTGGATCACGTTTTGGACCGAGTCGACTTGAAGATGGAAGATCATCAAGAAGACTTAGGTATCCTAGTTTTAGTTTAGTGTGTTTTAGATCCATGTGTAAAGATAAGAATAGTTGATATGCTCAAGCGCACAACACACACAAGTTTTATGTTGGATATTGGTTTTTCGGTTTTGGTTTAACTAATATTTGTTTTCATGAATAGTTGATCGAAACAAGTTTAATTGGTTTATGTATAGTAGATGTATTCTTCTATACATGCATGCTTATTTTTTAAACAAACTTATTTTGACTATCCTATTCATGTAGTGAAAAATTCAAGTTTAATAAAATACAAGTTTTGGTTTTTGGTAAAAATGTTTAAACACAAAAATAGTTTCATATGCTTGATATTGAGTTAAAATGTTTTCACATGTTTATATATCAATGCAAAATGTTAAAACTATTTTTGGGTATTTTTACAAAGACTTAAAGGATTTTTAGAAATATGTTTTTCTGACCCAGAATTGGCTGACAGGCCAGGTCGGCCGACCGCACGGCCGACCGAACAAAGGGCCGGTCGACCCAGCGGTCGACCGACGTGCACAGCCTTGTGCACGTCTGGCAGCACTGTGGGCCGGCCGACCGACCGGTCGACCGGACCAGAGAGCTCTGCTCTCTGTATCTGGGCGGTCGGCCGGACGGTCGACCGGATGCCCCAACGGTCATATTTCTGAAAGTTTGCGGTCGACCAGGCTGGTTGACGCCGGTCGACCGCAGGCCTGTCAGGCTGCCAGATCAGCCTAACGGCTAGTTTTCTGTTTGGGTTATAAATACCCCATCTCTTTGGGGATTTTCATAAGACTTTTGACAAGAAAAATTTCAGTGTTTCTCTAGTGTTTAAAACAAGTTTTCAAAAATATTTTTGTGCCAAAAGATCAATCTTATTTGTTTTAAGTGTTTTGTTTATTTCAAAGAAATTATGGTTTGGGAATTAGTTTTTGATCCAAACTTCTATATCTATTTTGGTGTTTTCCCAAGAGAATTTCTTTGATCAAAACACTTGTTTTTTCACACTTGAGCTTATCTTCTATCCTACTCTATTAGGATCTTTATTTGTGGAAAAGAGATTGTTTGAGGTTGTTGTAGCCTCCAAGTTGTACACCCTTGCTTTTATTGTATCCCTCTTTGGTAGAGGTTGATCGGGTGATTGGTTTGCTCTCTCTAGTAAGAGGTGGTGATTGGTTGTAACCCTCTTTGGTAGAGGTGTTATGGTTGTTTGGCTACGGCCTATCCCTCGGTTGTGAGGCGGTGTTTGAGAGAGGAGTTCGGTACTCCTTGTGTTGTAACAAATCCTCCTCGGTGGAGGTTCCCTCGGTGGGAGTATAGTGGATTAGAATCCTTCTCGGTGAAAGCGGGGACGTAGAGCTAGGGGCTCAAACCTCAGAACATATCTTTGTGTTTGTGTTTGATCCATTGTCTCTCCAACTCTCTCTCTTTATATTGTGCATAGCATCATTCACATCATATCATATTTACTTGTGTTGTGCCTTGCATATATTCATATTGCCTATTCTTCTTATATGCTGGTTGTTGTGTGTGTGCCTCACTTATACTTAACCACAAGAGCTTCATATAGCACCTCAACCCATATCTAGGGGAATCAAGAGGAGTTAGTCCAGAGCCCTTCACGGGGAATTCGGCTACACTTGTGTGTTGTATTAAGTGTGATTGCAAAATTGTTTTAAGCTTCCGCATTTAGCACATTTAGTTTCTAGATTAGCATTATCACCTATTCACACCCCCTCTAGGTGATTTACAATTGGTATCAGAGCCTACGCTCCTGATACTTAGGCTTAACATCTTAGGAGTGAGATCCTTTGTTTGCTAATCTACCATTTGCATTTGCACATTTGTTTGCTGCACTCATATAGCTTGGACCCATGGACTTCATGACCCCACCTATGTTTGACCCTTCCAACATCATTGTTTGGAAGATTAAGATGTCGTTTATTTACAAACCCTAGGACATAAGGTTCACCTTACCATTACCAAGGAATCCTACCTTAGTGATAGCAAGCATATAGGGCAAATGCACAAGCCCTTGAGGCTATTAGAAGCACACTTCCTAAAGATATCTTTTGCTTGCTTCTAACTTTGATTCCGCATTTGCAGTGTGGAATATGTTGACAACCACAACCACCACCTCCAAGCTTCAAGTGCCAATTCAACAAGAAGAGGAGACTAGTGGAGAATCCGATTCACAATGCTATATGATCCAAGGGAATGACTCCCTTGAGGTACAATCGGAAACTCAACTAGATAGTTTTGATGCTAGTTCTTCATGTGATGATTATGATGCCATGCCTTAAATGAAGAACTTTCCATTGTTTGCGAAAAATTAATAGAAAAATATAAAGTTTTGAAAAAGAAAAGTCTAGGAATTGAAAAAGAAAATAAAAGTTTGCATTCTAGACTTGACAAGATTTTGCAAGAGAAGTTGAGGTCTATAATGAAAGAGATTCATGAGGATCTCAACTAGATCTTACACTAAAAGAAAATAATTTTTGAAAAATAAAAATGATTGTGGAAATATTTTGAAGAAAAATGAAAACTTGTCTTCAAAAATTGATTTTGTTTTAAAGGAGAATGTTTCTTTGAAAAGAGAAATTGATTTTATTTCAAAAGAGTTAGAAATTTGTTTAAATAAAAATAAATCTTTGAAAAATGATATTGTTTCTCATGTTTGCCATGCTAGGGTAGTATCACACACTTCACCTATTGCATGCCACACTTCTTCTTTAATTAACAATGATATATCTTTACTTAAGAAGAGTGTTGATTGTTGGGCTCCACTTTGAGCCAATGTGTGTGGGCCATACACGTTTGGAATCTTTGTTCGAAAGAAACAAGTTCCATCTATTATTCATGCACACCCTCCACGGCATACACATGCTCCACACGGACACACCCATCACATGTATGCTCATGTGTACACTTGTACACATTGTGGACGTAAGGGCCACCTTGCTAAATTTTGCTATGATCGTATACATGTTCTAATTTAGCAAATAAATTTGTTTGGGTTAGAATGGTACTAACCCCCCTGGACCCAAAAAGTTATGGGTACCAAAGACCACCCCTATTGTTTATGATGTAGGTGTGGGCTCTCGCATGATGTGAGAGTAGCGGTACCTTGGAGTGGATGCGTTCCGAGCTTCATGAAAATCAATTGGATGCATCACTTTCAAGGGAAGGTTTGGTGGGAAGACCACCTTATTTTGGAGACATGGAGAGTTGCCTCATAGGTTTTGGTAACGGTCTCTTACTCCTTATTTATGTTTGCATGCTTTTCATGTTTATTATATATAGCATGTTTTGATGTTTATATGATCATTATGAAAATGCCATGATTATTAGACTCTTGACATGCATGTATAGCCCTTTTTGAGACACCCATGTTTAATATGGACCATTATTTTTGTGTTCTCACCATTGTTTAGCTATCATATTTATCATAGGTTTAATAACATGTGAATTTTCTTAATAATCATGTTTATGTTTATCATGATGATTTGTATCTTGTTTTGATACTTCATGATTTGAATATATGTTTAAATGTTAGTTTTCATTAAGACTAGATATATATTTGTGCATATAGTGGGCCACAAATAAATCTATATATGTTTGAGCTTGAATGCTTATTTGAACCCATTAGATGTGCTAATATAGTCTACTTTTGATGATCCATGCATTTTAAACTTGTATTCCCATTTTTGGATTTGTTTATGATCATGTGTTTTCATTTCATGTATATGTCTATTTGTCAAACTTTAAGATATACATGTATACCCCTTGAGTTATTTGCTTTTCATGCAAATCTTTATTATGGACTCAAATTGTGTTTAAGGATATGTATGTATACTTTTTGTGTTGACAAATCATACATATACCTTGAAATGAAATTTGTTTAATGAAAATTTAGTTTTTCATGTTTCCATGTGTTTATATTTAACTTCATGTATATGTCCATTTTATCCAAATTATTGTTTATACATATACATCCTTTTGAGCCACGTGCCTTCATGCATATATCTTTGTGGACTCGTTGTGTTTGGATATGTATGTATACTTTAGTTTGTATAAGACATACATATGCCTTGAAGATTAAATAAGTTTTGATGATTTTCATGTTTCAAGGAATATTAAGCTTATTGTCCATCTTTCATGATTATGATCTTCACATCTTATTTGTACACTCACATTTATTGTTTACTCATGTGTTTGTTTCATGAGTCATATTTATGCCTAATTGATTATGAGTGTTGACTATTTTGTGAATTTCATGTTTATGAAAAATAATTTTGTTTTATTCCTACTTGAAGGATTTCGTACTAGTTTACAAGATTTTTCTTTTAACTAGTTGCGATACTCTTCATTTTGGTAGAGTTTTAAGCAAAGCTTATTTTCAAATCTATTTTTGAAAACCCCTACCATCCAAGGGCGGTTGGATGGGAGATCATGCTCATATATGCTTTATATTGAAAATCATTTTAAACTTGAACATGGTTGGGTGGTAGTTATATGATGTATACACTTGATCATTATTGTTGTTTCAATGGTATCATTGAATTTCTTTCAATTGGTATCAATTTTGACCTTTCTTGTATACTCATATATGTTTGTATGTATGTATGCTTTCAATTCCAATAGCATCAATTTCGATTGGTATTAAACTTTTCATACATATATATGTTTTATTTGTGCTTATATATCCCTATATCTTTAAGCACAAAATCTTGTTTATGCTAAAGCTTGAACTCCATCTTTGTTTCAATTGATTAAATTTTCAATTGGTATCTTATTTCAAGCCTACGCATTATTTTTGTTGGTATTTCATAAAGGGGGAGAAAATTCTATTTTCATATTTACAATTGTATTTGTATTTCCACTCCCTTGCTTTATGATAGAAAATAAAAAAAATTTTAATTGATATCATATACTTAAAAAGAAAAATACTCTCTTTTGATATCAAGATGTTTATTTGAATGTTTTTAAAATTTGGTATCTCAAAATTTTGTTTTAAAAAAAATTAAAATACAAATGTTTTGATTTGTATTGCATATATGCAAGGAGAGCTTAACATCTCTTCTACATATAGATTCATGATGAGTGTATCTTGTATTGAAGAGCTTGACAATCTCTTCTTTATGTGGTACACGTGTGTAGGGGAGCTTCACATCTCCTCTTATGCATTACATAGTATACGTTATGTGAATTAGGGCTTGTCATCCCTCCTTCATGTAATGTATCTATGTAGGAAGCTTCACATCTTCCTCTTCATGAATGTATATCGCATATACCATTTGTTGATTGATCTATGTTTACTTTCAATTGGTATCAAGATACTACTTTGACACATTTTCAATTGATACCTTAATTGATAGTCATCCTATTTGGTTTTGCTTTTTTTGTTTTAGACAAAAGGGGAAGAACATTGTCTTTATTTACCCCTAATTGATGATTGTTTCTTTGTATTAAAAAGGGGGAGAAGATTTTGTTTTGTTTTGGTTTTTACCCCTTTGTTGATGATTGACAAAAAGGGGGAGAAAGATTTTGGTTTATATATGCATATTTATGTTTTGCATATATTAAGTTTAATTTAGTTTAATTTTAATTGGTATCTAGAGCATGTTTTATTTTTGAACATTTCATTAGTATGTAGAGCCTTTTTTATTGTTTATGCATGATTATGCATTGTTATTCATTGCATATTCATTATGTTTATTTGTTTATGCATGAGTTAAGGGGGAGCTTCTTTGAAGCTTAACTTTAATCCATGCATATATAACTCCATGAGTTTTGTCATCATCAAAAAGGGGAGATTGTTGGCCCGGAGGCCTTCCTCTCTAGTTTTGATGATGATTAACTCATGTAGGTATGTTTACTAATAATCTTGTGATTTTAGTTTCAGATCATGTAACAAGATATTAGTTGGTGATTGCTTCAAAAAGAGGAGTTTGGAAGCCTTCACTTTGTGATTCCCGAGCGTCAAGATCATTCATAGCGTTGCTCGTTGGATCACGTTTTGGACCGAGTCGACTTGAAGATGGAAGATCATCAAGAAAACTTAGGTATCCTAGTTTTAGTTTAGTGTGTTTTAGATCCATGTGTAAAGATAAGAATAGTTGATATGCTCAAGTGCACAACACACACAAGTTTTATGTTGGATATTAGTTTTTCGGTTTTGGTTTAACCAATATTTGTTTTCATGAATAGTTGATCAAAACAAGTTTAATTGGTTTATTTATAGTAGATGTATTCTTTCTATACATGCATGCTTATCTTTTAAACAAACTTATTTTGACTATCCTATTCATGTAGTGAAAAATCCAAGTTTGATAAAATACAAGTTTTGGTTTTGGTAAAAATGTTTAAACACAAAAATAGTTTCATATGCTTGATATTTGAGTTAAAATGTTTTTCACATGTTTATATATCAATGCAAAATGTTAAAACTACTTTTGGGTATTTTTACAAAGACTTAAAGGATTTTTAGAAATATGTTTTTCTGACCCAGAATTGGCTGACAGGCCAGGTCGGCCGACGCACGGTCGACCGAACCAAGGGCCGGTCGACCCAGCGGTCGACCGACGTGCACAGCCTTGTGCACGTCTGGCAGCACTGTGGGCCGGCCGACCGACCGGTCGACCGGACCAGAGAGCTCTGCTCTCTGTATCTGGGCGGTCGGCCGGACGGTCGACCGGATGCCTCAACGGTCATATTTCTGACCGTTGGCGGTCTACCGGGCCGGTCGACCGCAGGCCTGTCAGACTGCCAGATCAGCCTAACGGCTAGTTTTCTGTTTGGGCTATAAAGACCCCATCTCTTTGGGGATTTTCATAAGACTTTTGACAAGAAAAATTTCAGTGTTTCTCTAGTATTTAAAACAAGTTTTTAAAAGTGTTTTTGTGCCAAAAGATCAATCTTATTTGTTTTAAGTGTTTTGTTTATTTCAAAGAAATTAGGGTTTGGGAATTAGTTTTTGATCCAAACTTCTATATCTATTTTGGTGTTTTCTCAAGAGAATTTCTTTGATCAAAACACTTGTTTTTTCACACTTGAGCTTATCTTCTATCCTACTCTATTAGGATCTTTGTTTTGTGGAAAAGAAATTGTTTGAGGTTGTTGTAGCCTCCAAGTTGTACACCCTTGCTTTTGTTGTATCCCTCTTTGGTAGAGGTTGATCGGATGATTGGTTTGCTCCCTCTAGTGAGAGGTGGAGATTGGTTGTAACCCTCTTCGGTAGAGGTGTTTGTGGTTGTTTGGCTACGGGCCTACCCCTCGGTTGTGAGGTGGTGTTTGAGAGGGGAGTTCGGTACTCCTTGTGTTGTAACAAATCCTCTTCGGTGGAGGTTCCCTCGGTGGGAGTATAGTGGATTAGAAATCCTTCTCGGTGAAGGCGGGGACGTAGAGCTAGGGGCTCAAACCTCGGAACATATCTTTGTGTTTGCATTTGATCTATTGTCTCTCCAACTCTCTCTTTATATTGTGCATAGCATCATTCACATCATATCATATTTACTTGTGTTGTGCCTTGCATATATTCATATGCCTATTCTTCTTATATGCTTGGTTGTTTGTGTGTGCCTCACTTATACTTAACCACAAGAGCTTCATATAGCACCTCAACCCATATCTAGGGGAATCAAGAGGAGTTAGTCCAGAGCCCTTCACGGGGAATTCGGCTACACTTGTGTGTTGTATTAAGTGTGATTGCATAATTGTTTTAAGCTTCCGCATTTAGCGCATTTAGTTTCTAGATTAGTATTATCACCTATTCACCCCCCCCTCTAGGTGATTTACACTTGAAAGTTAGTATTCCGAACCCAAACATGATTATGCGATGCATTAATCCTATCATAGTAAAATTTAACCAAATGACCTTTACGGTCACAATATGTGCATGAAAAGACTTTACCATACATGAATGCATGATGAGTGTGTGGAGTGTGAGCATGTTTAGGGTGCTTGGCATTATGTAAAGGTTGTGATTTATGAACATGAGCATGAATAGCATGTGAAGGTTTCTTTGGGACATATTTCTTAGGAAACATAGCCTCTAGTCTATTTTTATCAAATTCACATTTCTTCAAAACAATTCCTAATGAATCAATTTTCTCTTTTAGCATGATAATTTCATTTTCATTTATTTGTGAAAATTTACCTTTGCAAGAAATTTTATAGTTATCAAAATCCTTTTGCGTAGAAACAAGAGTAGAAAACAATTCATCTTTTTCTTTTGTAAGAGTGAAAACTTTGTGATTGAGAGATTCATTTTCCTTTTTCATTTTCATGTATTTCTTTTTAAGAAAATCATAGTTATGAGATAGTTCTTCAAAAGCTTCTCCTAATTCATCCATGGATAGATCACAATCAATGGAAGTATTGGGAGTTACCTTGCTTGTGCTCTCATTTGCCATGAAGCACATGTTGGCGGTGTCGACTTCCTCATCGGATTCACTCTCCGAATCCCAAGTAGCCTTGAAAACTTTCTTCTTGTACGACTTCTTGGAGGTGGAGGGCTTGGCTCTTTCCGGATATTCTGAAACAATGTGACCCGACTTCCCGCAATTGAAGCAAATGATTTTCTTCTTTCTTTACCTTGCCATCTCCTTCTATTTTGGAACTTTGCCTTGTTGTACATTCTCTGAACGTTCTTTACAAGAATTGAAAGATCCTCATCATCTTCTTCTTCATCATCGTCTTTGGAGTAGGTGGAAGAACTCTTGAAGGCAATGGCTTTCTTCTTGGGAGGAACCATCTCTTCTCTTGCTTTTCTTTCCATCTCATGGGTCTTGAGGTTCCCAATGAGACCTATAAGCTCCATCTCATCCTTGTCATTGAGTTCCTTCAAGGTAGTGGCTTTGACTTCCCAAGATGGAGGAAGTGCACTGATGATCTTCCTTACTCTTTGGTCGTTGTCAATGACATCACCTAGAGAAGAAAGTCCATTAGTAATCTTTATAAATTTAGTAACCATATCATCTATGGTTTCATTCTCTTGCATAGAAAATTTTTCATATTGGGAACGAAGAAGGTCAATTTTTGCCCTCTTTACTTGTAGAGTTCCCTCATGAGTGACAAGCAAGTGAGTCCAAATCTCATGGGCGGATTTGCAATGAATGACTCTAGAAATATCATCGTCATTAAGAGCTTGAAGCAAGGCATAGTATGTCCTAGCATTAGCATCAAACTTTTTTGTGTCAATATCTGACCAAGTGTCCTCATCACCGGTGGGTGCACTAAATGGTTTGGTCACCGCCTTTGCAACCCGGCTTCCTTGGGATTGCAAAAACACGGTCATCTTAACCTTCCATATGGGAAAGTTAAGGCCATCAAACTTGGGTGGGGTCTTAATTCCTTCGGCCATATTAAAAAGTGTATGAGGATGAAAAATGAATAGTGATTAGCAATAAAGGATCTCTCTAAGGTGTTAAGCCAAGAGCCTAGAGACCAATGCTCTGATACCAATTGAAAAACACCTAGAGGGGGGTGAATATGTGTTAATGCTAATCTAATGATCTTTTTAAACAAGTATGTAAAAAATGATGCAACGGTCACTCAAAACAAGAAATTGAAGCCGAATTCCCCGTGAAGGGCTCTAGAACTTCTCCTCTTTGATTCCTCTAGATTATGAGTTGAGGCGCGTAATTGCTTTCTTGTTGTGATGAGTAAAGACCGGAAAATGCAAATAATGAAATGGATGCAATAATGAAGTGCACTCAAGATAGAAATGTAGAGCAATAAAGAGCAATAAGAAAATCAATCGCAAACACAAAGGATTTGTTTCGAGGTTCGAGCCACCGCTCTACGTCCCCGCCTTCACCACCGTGAAGGGTTTCCACTATATCCACCGAGAAAATTACAAAGGTCTACCGAAGATCGGAGTACCGAACTCCACCAATTACAAGAGGTCTACCGAAGACCGGAATACCGAACTCCCACCAATCCAATCCTCTACCGAAGAGGGATCTCAACACAAGAAGGAACAAGTAACAAAGTGATCAACAAGGGATCACAAACTTCTCTTTTACAACGTCTAATAGAATGAGGAAGTATTTTGGCTCAAGAAGTATAGAGAAAAATTCAGTTGTAAAGTAGTACTATATAGCTTGAAAAACAACTGAAAACAAATAGCCAAGAATGCACTTAGAGAATTGAAAGCCTTTGAAAACTTTTTCTATTTTTGGAAACTTGAAAACTAGGGATTTTTCTTGTAATTTGCAAGTGACCAATCCCCTCTATTTATAGGGATTAGAGGAAATCTAAACATCATTAAAACTAGCTTATTAGGTCAGGAAGTAGCCCCCAAATTTTCAGAAATAGCTGGTACACAAATCCCAATCAAATCAAGAAACCAGAAATCAGAAAAGTAGCAGTCCATTTGGCAACTAGCCGTTGGACACGGTCAACCGGTCCGGTCGACGGCGCTCAAACAAAATTAATTCTTTGTTCTGTCGGTCGACTGGCCCGATCGACCGACGAAACCGAGAGCAAAGGACTTTCAGTCGGTTGACCGGTCCGGTCGACCGGCAGACGTGCACAAACGTGCACGCTAAGTCCACTAGGCCCGGTCGACCGGTGCGATCGACCGATCAAGCCTGAAAAGGATCCGGTCGACCGTTGGGCCTGAAACAGATTTTTATAGGAAAAAATTTAAACTTTGAAAAATTTTCAAAATAATTTTGTAAGACTATATGATTAAGTAGCATGTTATAAGGGTTGGTATACATGATATAAACAAGATGAAACATGTAAAATATTTTGCGCTATGTATATTAAACAAGACATGCATCAGAATCAATTAACCAAAACAAAAACCGTATTTTGAAAAATGAAGGTGTGTGTGTGTTTTCTTGAGCCAACTTATCATAACCTCATTCTTTAACAAACTAATTCTTACAAAGGTTCTAGGTGAGTACAAGGTCTTCAAGTGGGCTTTTCCATATGCGATCTTGAATAGCTTGATATCTTGAACCCGAAATGAACCAACTGAGTCAAAACAACCTTCCTTTAGGGAAGAACACTTCATGAATCCTTAGAACCTTGAAACACACTTCAACACTAAAAATGATTAGTACAAATAACTATATATGTTTTGTAATCATCAAAACTCAAAAAAAACGGTTGATTGTAACCTTGGGCCAACAATCTCCCCTTTTTGATGATGACAAAACATATGAGTTATTTAAAAAATATGGGAAAGGAACAAGGAAGCTCCCCTTCAAATCATGCTATATAAATGAATGGCTATATACATAAAAAGGTAGAAACTAGGAATTTTGGCATAGGAAAGACATAGGAATACAAAGCATATAGCTTAAAAACTCTTAACTAAAAAACCTTTAAAACTCAAAATCCAAAACTAAAAAAAAAATTCAAAAACTCAAAACTAACTCACTCAAAACTAACTTGTTATAACTCAAAAACTAAAAACTCAAAAAAATCAAAACTTAAAACTAACTTGTTATAACTTAACTCAAAACTATAAACTAACTTTTTCTCCCCCTTTTTGTCATACATCAAAAAGGGTAAACATTGTTAAAAAAAAAATTTCTTCATGATTCCATAATACAAACATTCAATTCACCACAAATAAAGGAAAATCTAGCATAGTCTAGTGGTTTTGTAAAAATATCGGCAAGTTGAAAATCGGTAGAAACAAAATCAATATCAATATCACTTTTTCATAATGATCTCTAAGAAAGTGATACCGAATGTCAATGTGTTTAGTTTTACTATGTTGATTTGCATTTTTAGTCATATGAATAGTACTAGTATTATCACAAAATATTTTAATATGGTCAAAATGCAAATCATAGTCAAGGAGAGTATGTTTCATCCAAAGAACTTGTGCACAACAAACTCCGGCCGCAACATACTCCGCCTCGGCGGTTGAGAGGACTACCGAATTTTGCTTTTTGGAAGACCAAGAAACAAGACAATTATCAAGAAATTAACATGTTCTACTTGTACTCTTCCTATCCACTCTACAACCTGCATAGTCGGCATCCGAAAAACTCATCATTGAAAATTATCCGGTTTTCGGATACCACAAACCCATTTCAATTGTGCCCTTAAGGTATCTAATAATGCGTTTTACCGCAATCAAATGGGACTCTTTAGGACACGATTGAAATCGAGCACAAAGACATACACAAAACATAATTATGTTTGCAAAACACCCACCAAGTAGAGTGGCGTGCCTATATTATAGCTCATAAATATACGTAATACAATGCATTTATTTTACTATCTTCTTTATTATAATATTTAATTGTATTAAATGCAAATTATTTTTTCTCTCTCCTCCAATGGCTATAAACGGCTAGTTTTACTCTATAAATTGGTGAATTCTAAGTCACATAACTCACTTCTCAATCTCTCTTCATTCTTAATTTTCTTCATCATCTTCACAAGCTTTTTAGTCAAAATTTTCTCAAGATGCTTAGTCCATTTTTGAAGTTTATTATGTAGGGTTCACCTAGAGGGGGGGTGAATAGGTGAAGGCTAATCTAAAGGTCACTTAAAGCCAAATGATGCAAATAATGCGGAAGCTAATAAAACAATTATGACCTAATTAAACTTTTACACTAAACACCACGTATAACCAAAGAGTGTTGCCGAATTCCCCGTGAAGGGCTCTGGACAAACTCCTCTAGATTCCCCTTGAATGGGTTGAGGTGCCGCGTTGGCTCTCTTGGTTGAATACAAGTGTTAGCAAACAATCCCACGCAAGTATATAAATTAAGCACAAATGAATATATCAAGCATATAAAGATAGACAATAATTGAATGCAAGATATAAACAAGAGACAAAGAGAGAGAGAGAGAGAGAGAGAGAGCAATCGTAAACACAAAGGGTTTGTTTCGAGGTTCGAGCACACTTGCTCTACATCCCCGCCTTCGACACACGAAGGATTTCCACTATGCAAGATCCCAATGGATCTCTCCTCGGTGCCGCAACACCTACAAGCCCTCGGACTCCCTAGTCCCGTACACACGCAAGCTCACTAGCTCGCCGAGGCCGCACCTCGAAACAACCGAGTCCGCACCCGAACTCAAAACAACACGGACACACACGTCCGCCTCCTCAAAGTACAAATGAAGTCTTTGGTGATCACAACACTTTGATCACCTAAAAACAATCTCACTACAACACTCCTATAGGATGAATAGATCAATGGATGCTCAAGTGTTTGTGTGAGAAAACAAGGAAAGAATCTTTGGTGAAAAACTCAAGAAAATCTCTTTTACACTCTTGATAAACTCTCCTTTTAATTGGAAGTATTGGCTCTAATTTTGTGGAGAAAAACCTCTGGAATGAATGGGAAAACTGGCTCTAAGAGTCTCCAAAATCTTGTTAGAAAACAGTCCACAAACCCCCAAATATATAGGCTGTCAAAAACTAGCCGTTGGGGTCTGTCAGAGCGGCCGCTCGACCGGTGCGGTCGACCGCCAACGGTCAGAAATCAGACCGTTGGAGCCACGGTCGACCGCCAGGGTCGACCGACCCACTGGAGCTGAGAGTCCAACTCTCTGTCGGTCGACCCGTACGGTCGGCCGAACTTTCCAGAGAGCTCTGCTCTCTGGAGCGGTCGACCGGCACGGTCGGCCGTCCTCCAGTACACAAAGGCGTGCACGTTTGTGCACGTCGGTCGACCGGTCCGGTCGGCCGATTCCAGGATTAGTCAACTTATAAAGACTACTAGTCGACTTATCCGAAGCCTGAAACAGTTTTCTGGGATTAAAAAGTTAGTCTTTTTGGCTCAAATAAAATTCCATAAAATACATAAAAATCTACAAAAATAGTTTTACCAATATACTTTGATATACAAACATGCTTGCAAAAAATTAAGGCATGTTATGAAAGATTGGACTATTTTTGTAACTTGAAAATATTTGGCTCATGATGAAAACTGTATTTTTCAAAACATGTTTTCTAAACTTTGTTTTTCCAAAACATCTTCAAATAAAAACTAGATATTTTGAACTCATTAAAGCATAGTGTGTATAGATATGATCCACTACACAAATAAGATGAAATATCTAAGTTTTTGACATAAAGCTCTAAATATGATTTTGGTTAAAAGATAAGTATATGAGAAACACCAAAAGCCAAACTTGTATTTTTCAAAAATGAAAAATCTTTTCTAAACCAAAAAATCTTTTATGAAAACAATTCTATCAAGAGTGTGTGTGTATATGTACTTGAGCAATCCACCAACTACTCTATCCTTTACATTTTATCTAAAACAAAAACAAAATCTTATACCTAGACACAAGTCTTCATCTTCTTGAAGTCTTCACTTGAAGGCTTCTCATCTTCTTGACTTGGTCCAAGCTTGATCCAAAAGCTCCTTGGATCACACCGTGCTAGCTCCAAATCTTGACATTTTATCCTTTGTTGAGCTATGCACCTACTAAGATCTTGATAATGAATCTGTCACTAATTAAACACAAGATCATTAGTAAACATAACTTCATGAGTTGATCATCATCAAAACTAGGTTGATAGGCCTTTGGGCCAACAATCTCCCCCTTTTTGATGATGACAAAACTCATGAAAGTTATATATGCATGGATTAAAGTAAAGCTTCAAAGAAGCTCCCCCTTAACTCATGCATACAAAATAAATAATAGATATGGCAATGAGGCACATGAATATGTATGCAAGTATGGAGATAAAACATGCAACAGGCATAAATCAAAAACTTTTTCTCCTATTTGCAATACAAAAATATATACATAATGAACAAGGAAGACAAATACTTCTCCCCCTTAAGCAATGAAAACATGCATATAAACTCAAATACTTCTCCCCCCTTTTGTCACTCATCAACAAAGGGTTCAAAGTAAAATCAAATCAAACAAATTTTTCTCCCCTTTTTGTCAAAAACAAAAAGATCAAGAAGGGGTTAAACAAATCAATCAATAAAGATTTATATGCGATATACATTCATGAAGAGAAAGACGCTAAGTTAGCTTTCCTACACATATGCATTACATGAAGAAGGGATGACAAGCCCTAACTCACATAACACATATTATGTAATGCATAAGAGGAGATGTGAAGCTCCTCCTACACACGTATATCATATAAAGAAGAGTTGTCAAGCTCCTCAATTTATAATATACTCAACATGAATCTATATGTAGAAGAGATGTTAAGCTCTCCTTGCATATAAGAAATACATACCAAAACATTTAATTTTTCTTTAATTTTTTTAAAAAAATTTTAAGGTATCAGAGCTCTTGTAAAACAATCAAATTTTTAAGATACCAAATCGAAAATAATCATTATTGTAAAACATATTGATACCAATTGAAATTTAACAAATATGAAGTTGAAGCATATTGATACCAATAGTTAACATAATGATCAATAATTTTTATTTTTCATCATAAACTTTGTGCTTTTAAAAATGTGAACCAATTGTAAGTTAAGCACATGAAAAATCATATGAAAAATCATATATATGTATGAAATGAGTATACCAATTTGAAATACATACATATATAAGAGAACAAAAATATGAGTATATACAAAAATTATCAATTTAGATACCAATTGAAAGAGTCAATGATACCAATTGACATAACAATAAGATCAAATGTATATCTCATAACCTACCACCCTACATATGCACAAGGTAAAAGATTTTCAATGAAGCATACAAGGCATAATCGCCCATCCATCCTCCCATAGAAGGTAGGGGTTTTCAAAAATAGATTTGAAAATATTTTAGCATTGAAAATCACTACCAAATGAGGAACAATAACTAGTTAAAATAATTTTTGAAAAACTAGTTAAAGATCCTTCAAAACATGAAATCAAAGCATATGTATTCCATGAATCATACCAAATACACAAATATGACACTCAAGATCTATAAAGCTCATAAAAAGGTGTTCATGAAACAAGGCCATGACAAAATGAATAAAATGTGAGTGTACAAGAGTCATGTAAATAGCATTTTCATGAAAATAGACATTGAAGCTCAAATCATGAATAACATTTTATAAAACAAAAACATGAGAAATTATTTTTCATTAAAAATTAATACACTTCTAGGCATATGTATGATTTATCCAATCCTAACAATACACATATATATCCCAAACATAAAAGAGTCTATCAAATGTATTTGCATAAAGGCAAGAGACTCACGGGTATACATGTATATTTATTAGATTTGAATTAAAAATACATATACATGAAGTAAAGCATAAAAATTGGCAAAGCATGTATAAATGAGAATCATCAAAACTAGCCTATACATGTGCATATAGTGGGTACAAATGAGCATGAAGTGCAAACATATGTAAGTCACGTGTAACTCACTATTTGTACATGTATAATACAAGTTTTGATAAAAACTACATCTAAGCATGTTTTTACCACATGAAGCACAAAGATACATAAAACATGAACATGCTATATGATATCAAATGAATAAGCATGTAAATAAATAAAATAGGAGTTTAGAGATTGTTACCAACTCCAAAGCTCCAATCATGGTGGTTGTCCCACCAAAACTTCCTTGATAGCGATGCATCCATATATGTGTTCATCAAGTCCAAGTGCATCCTCCATCAAGGCACCAAATCTCTCACATCTTGAGAGATCCCTCACCTACATCAAAAACATGGGGTGGGGGTTTGGTACCCATTTTTTCTTGGGTCCACGGGGGTTAGCATTTAATGGAACCCAACAATTTTTCTTAGCAAAATTTAAAGCATATATCTTATCATAACAAAATTTTGCTAAATGGCCTTTGCGGCCACAATGTGTACATTTGTACACCTTGGAATGCTTATGAGTGTGATTGTGATCGTGGCGTGCAACATAAGCAAATGCATGATGAGGATGATGTGCATGAACATGTGGAACTTGTTTCTTTAAAAACATTGACTCCAACCTAGAATGATTAAAAGCACAAGAGTTCAAAGTTGAACTCAAACCATCCATTTTATTTTTCAAATCTTTAATCTCATTAGTGGTGGCATGTAAAGCATGATGAGATAAAGAATCATTTTTTTTTCTTTTGTGAAACAAAATCTTTTTCTTTTTCACAAATTTTTCTTTTCAAAGATTTATTTTCTTGAAAAATAACTTCTTTTTGTTTTTCCACCAAATCAACTTTCATTTTCAAAATAGTGTTTCCTTCACATAAATCATTCAATTTTGCAAGCAAGGAAACATTCTCATTTTTTAAATCTTTATTTTCTTTTTCTAAACAAGCCATTTTATTTTCTAATGAATCTTTTTCATTAAGCATGGCATCAAAATTCTTTTTCAAATTTTTGTTATCTTTTTCTAAACATGCAATGTTAGATCTAAATGTATCATGTTCTACATGCATGCAAGCAATGTTCTTTTTCAAATTATTATTCTTCTTTTTAAGCATGTCGTATTTTTCAAGCACAAGATGACAAAAGGTAGTAAGCTCATCATATGACATGTCTTCATCATCGGATTCGGAGTTTACCTCAAGGGGGTTATCCCCTTGGACCATGTAGCACATGTTGGAGATGTCGCTTCCAACGTCCGAATCGCTCCCCGCATAGTATTGATCATTTTCGCCAAGGGAGAGGAGGGTGTTCCAAACTACAAAAGCCGATTCAACATTAGAAACCCTAGATAAATAATCATCATTTAGGGTTGATTTAAGAGCATGAAGGGCTTTTGAGTTAGCCTCAATATTCTTACCATATAAACAATAATCATTATTAGTGATGGAAAGATAAACATGATAACCTAGGGCTTTGAGGTATAAGGACATCTTCACCTACCATATATGGATGTTAACAATGTCAAACATGGGTGGTGACATGAAGTCCATGGTGTGTGTACAAAAATAGTGACTAGCCTAAAATGAGGATCTTTTACTCTAGGTTGTTAGACCAAATCAGAGTACCAAGCTCTGATACCAATTGTAGGGTTCACCTAGAGGGGGGTGAATAGGTGAAGGCTAATCTAAAGGTCACTTAAAGCCAAATGATGCAAATAATGCGGAAGCTAATAAAACAATTATGACCTAATTAAACTTTTACACTAAACACCACGTATAACCAAAGAGTGTTGCCGAATTCCCCGTGAAGGGCTCTGGACAAACTCCTCTAGATTCCCCTTGAATGGGTTGAGGTGCCGCTTTGGCTCTCTTGGTTGAATACAAGTGTTAGCAAACAATCCCACATAAGTATATCAATTAAGCACAAATGAATAGATCAAGCATATAAAGATAGACAATAATTGAATGAAAGATATAAACAAGAGACAAAGAGAGAGAGAGAGAGCAATCGCAAACACAAAGGGTTTATTTCGAGGTTCGAGCACACTTGCTCTACATCCCCGCCTTCGACACACGAAGGATTTCCACTATGCAAGATCCCAATGGATCTCTCCTCGGTGCCGCAACACCTACAAGCCCTCGGACTCCCTAGTCCCGTACACACGCAAGCTCACTAGCTCGCCGAGGCCGCAACTCGAAACAACCGAGTCCGCACCCGAACTCAAAACAACACGGACACACACGTCCGCCTCCTCACAAATGAAGTCTTTGGTGATCACAACACTTTGATCACCTAAAAACAATCTCACTACAACACTCCTATAGGATGAATAGATCAATGGATGCTCAAGTATTTGTGTGAGAAAACAAGGAAAGAATCTTTGGTGAAAAACTCAAGAAAATCTCTTTTACACTCTTGATAAACTCTCCTTTTAATTGGAAGTATTGACTCTAATTTTGTGGAGAAAAACCTCTGGAATGAATGGAAAAAACTGGCTCTAAGAGTCTCCAAAATCTTGTTAGAAAACAGTCCACAAACCCCCAAATATATAGGCTGTCAAAAACTAGCCTTTGGGGTCTGTCAGAGCGGCCGGTCGACCGGTGCGGTCGACCGCCAACGGTCAGAAATCAGACCGTTGGAGCCACGGTCGACCGCCAGGGTCGACCGACCCACTGGAGCTGAGAGTCCAACTCTCTATCGGTCAACCCGTACGGTCGGCCGAACTTTCCAGAGAGCTCTGCTCTCTGGAGCGGTCGACCGGCACGGTCGGCCGTCCTCCAGTACACAAAGGCGTGCACGTTTGTGCACGTCGGTCGACCGGTCCGGTCGGCCGACTCCAGGATTAGTCGACTTATAAAGACTACTAGTCGACTTATCCGAAGCCTGAAACAGTTTTCTAAGATTAAAAAGTTAGTCTTTTTGGCTCAAATAAAATACATAAAAATCTACAAAAATAGTTTTACCAATATACTTTGATATACAAACATGCTTGCACAAAATTAAGGCATATATGAAAGATTGGACTATTTTTGTAACTTGAAAATATTTGGCTCATGATGAAAACTGTATTTCCAAAACATGTTTTCTAAACTTTGTTTTTCCAAAACATCTTCAAATAAAACTAGATATTTTGAACTCATTAAAGCATAGTGTGTATGGATATGATCCACTACACAAATAAGATGAAATATCTAAGTTTTTGACATAAAGCTCTAAATATGGTTTTGGTTAAAAGATAAGTATATGAGAAACACCAAAAGCCAAACTTGTATTTTTCAAAAATGAAAAATCTTTTCTAAACAAAAAATCTTTTATGAAAACAATTCTATCAAGAGTGTGTGTGTATATGTACTTGAGCAATCCACCAACTACTCTATCCTTTACATTTTATCTAAAACAAAAACAAAATCTTATACCTAGACACAAGTCTTCATCTTCTTGAAGTCTTCACTTGAAGGCTTCTCATCTTCTTGACTTGGTCCAAGCTTGATCCAAAAGCTCCTTGGATCACACCGTGCTAGCTCCAAATCTTGACATTTTATCCTTTATTGAGCTATGCACCTACTAAGATCTTGATAATGAATCTGTCACTAATTAAACACAAGATCATTAATAAACATAACTTCATGAGTTGATCATCATCAAAACTAGGGTGATAGGCCTTTGGGCTAACATATTATTGCCGTCATCATCATCTATATCATTATCCTTTTCTTGTAGATATATATCCAAGTGATTTTTACCTGAATCTTTTAATTTTAATGTTCATCTTTCCTCTTCTGTTTGTCACTATTATGATTGAAATGTAAGTTTTACTATTTTTATTGTGAAATAAAATATTGTGATCGTAATTATTTTCGTGTTTTGTATAGTTATTATCATGTCAAACTTTGCGAAGTTTAAGTTCATTCCACTTGTTATCACGGAAAAAAATTATATGTCTTGAGTTATTGACATAGAAATGTATCTCGAGTCAATGGGTCTTACTGAAACCATAAAAGAGATGAACTCTACGTCGTCACAAGATAAGACAAAAGCGACGATCTTTATCCGCAGATATCTTGATGAATGTTTAAAATGTAAATATCTCACACTAAGAGACCCAAGTGTTTTGTAAAGAAATTTCAAAGAAAGATTTGGTCATCAAAAAGAAGTTGTGTTCCCTGCCACACGTGATGAATGGAATACTTTGCGCTTTCAAGACTTCAAGAAAGTCAACATTATAACTCTGCAATGTTCAGAATAGTATTCCAATTAAAATTCTGTGGGGGTGGATATCACAGATGAAGAAATGCTCGAGAAAACTTACTCCACATTCATGCATCTAATATAACACTGCAACAACAACATCGGTTGCATAGTTTTAAAAAATATTCTGAATTAATTTCATCTCTTCTTATGGTAGAGAAGAATAATAAACTTTTAATCAAAAATCATCAGTCTCGTCCTACTGGTTCAACGCTTTTTCAGAAGCAAATGTTGCATTTTTTAAAGATTATGAACGAGAATATAATCATAGTCATGGCCGTGGAAGTGGTCGTGGTCGTGGCCGTGAATGCGATCAAAGTGATTTTTACAACCCTTCACAAAACAATGTGATTCACAAAAAGTATCATGTAGAAAGATATGATAAAGGAAAAGGTGTTCGTGAAAGTTCTCTTCAGACTTTGAAAATTCCTGTTATAAATGTGGCTCTAAAGAGTACTGGTCTCGAGTATATCGAACACCGGAGCACCTTTGTAAGCTTTAGAATGCATCCTTGACAGAAAAATAAAAAGAAGTGAATTTCACTGAACATGATGATCCTATGGATGATTCAACTCATCTTGATGTTTCAGATTTTACTAATGATTTTGTTGATCTTTTAACCCATCGTGATTTTAAGGATACTGGTGATAATTAGATATATGATTATATTATCATGTTTTTTTATTTGTAATTGTCAAATTTATATTTGAATGTAGTATTTCATTTATAATAATATGTTTAAAATTTTATTCTCATCAAATGATTTATTTTGCATGAAGCATGATATGGATTATTCTAATGAAGAAGTCAAGATTAAAACTGGAGATATTTGCATACCAGATAGTGATACAACACACACTATTCTCAAACATAAAAGGTACTTCTCTGATTTAAAACCAATAAAGATAATTATCATTACAATATCAGGTCCTGTAGACTTGATTGAAAGAAATGGTAAAGCCAGTTTTATATTGCCAAATGGAACAAAATTTCATAAAAAAACGCTTTGTTTTCACCAAAATCCAAAAGAAATTTGTTGAGTTTTAATGAATATATCTTCATGGATATGATACTCAGTCTGCAACTGAAGGAAATATGAAGTATATGTATATTATTACTTATGTATCAGGAAAGTAGTACATATTAGAAAACTATTAAACCTTTCCTCAGGATTGCAATACACATATATAAATGTGATAGAGTCACATATGGTAGTTAAAAAAGATATAGAGCATTAACTCTGTGGCATGACCATTTGGGTCATCCTTGTTCAATAATGATACAAAGAATTATTTAGAATTCACATGGATATACATTAAAGGGCCAGAAGATCTTCAAACTAGTAAAATTTCAAGTGAGGCTTGTTCTCTAGAAAAATTAATCATGAGACCATCACCAACTAAAATAAAAATTGAATCATTTACATTTCTTGAACGTATCCAAGATGATAAATGTGGGCCTATTCACCTACTGTGTAGGCCATTTCGATACTTTATGGTATTGATAAATACCTCTAGTAGATGGTCACATGTTTGTCTATTATCAACTCGCAATGTGACATTTACGAGATTTCTTCCTCAGATAATTAGATTACGAGCACAATTTTCTGATTATATAATCAAGAAAGTTAGACACGATAATGCTGGTGAGTTTGCGTTTCAAGCCTTTAATGATTATTGTATGTTAATTGGGATAGCTGTTGAGCATCCTGTTGTCCATGTACATACATAAAATGTTTGGCTGAATTACTGATTAAGCACCTCTAACTTTTTATTTGACCATTAATAATGAGAACAAAACTTCCTATTTCTATATGGGGTCATGTAATTTTACATGCTTCAGCATTAACTCACATCAGATCAAGTGCATATCATGAATACTTTCCTCTACAATTAGCATTTAGTTAAGAATCAAATATTTCTCATCTTAGAATTGTTGGTTTGTGTGGTATATGCACCGATTGCTCCACCACAACGTACAAAGATGGGTCCTCAAAAAATACTGAGAATATATATCAGCTATGAATCTCCTTCTATTATAAGATATCTTGAGCCTAAAATTGGTGATGTTTTTACGGCTCGGTTTGTCGATTGTCATTTCAATGAAGCAATTTTTCCAGCATTAGGAGAAAAAGAAACAACTGAAGAAGAAGATTACATGGAATGAACCATCTTTATTGCATCTTGATCCTCACACAAAGCAATGTGAGTCAGAAGTGCAAAAGATTATGCAATTACAAGAAATAGCAAATCAATTGTCAGATGTGTTCGCTGATATGAAAAGAGTGACTAAATTTTACATACTAGCTGTAAATGCTCCTGCTCGGATTGAAATCTCAAAAGGACAATCCGAGAATGAAGTCACTAATGAGTTTAAGACACGCCTGAAGCGTGGTAGACCAATCGATTCTAAAGATAAAATTCTGGAAAAAGAAAAGGAGCAGATAAGCATGATGACCCCAATGTGAAAGAATGTATTTCAGAAGAAACACATAATAAGACAAATCAAGAGATAAAAAATCCTGAAGATATAGAAAATCGTGAGATCTCTATTGATTTTGTCAATACAGAAGGATTATGGAATCAAAAAGAGATGAAAAATATGGATGAAATATTTTTCTATTCCGTAGCATGTGATATTGTTAACGGAAGTGAGGATCCTGAATCAAGATCCGTCACTGAATGTCAAAATAGATATGACTAGACAAAATAGAAAGACGCTATATAGGCTAAATTAAATTCACTTAATAAGCGTAAAGTATTTGGACCTAATGTCCTCACGCCTGAAGCCGTGAGACCAGTAGGAAACAAATGGGTTTCTGTGCGAAAACGTAACGAGAAAAATGAGATTGTGAGGTACAAAGCTCGACTTGTTGCTCAAGGTTTTTCATAAAAACCTGAAATTGATTATGAAGAAACATATTCTCTAGTAATGGATGCAATTATGTTTAGATATTTAATCAGCCTAGAAATTTCTAAAAATTTATAAATGTGTCTTATGGATATTGTTACAGCTTATTTATATGGGTCGCTTGATAACGATATTTATATGAAAATCCCTGAAGGATTTAAGATGCCTAAAGCATTAAGTTCAAAACCTAAAGAATTATATTCGATCAAATTACAAAGATCATTATATGGGTTAAAACAATCAGGGCGCATGTGGTATAATCCCTTAAGCGAGTATTTGTTAAAAGGACATGTGAATAATCCTATATGCCCATGTGCTTTTATAAAGAAAACAATATCCGGATTCATTATCATTGTTGTATATGTTGATGATTTAAACATCATTAGGACTCATAAAGAAGTCCTAAAAGCAATGATGTATTTAAAAAATGAATTTGAAATGAAAGACCTTGGGAAAACCAAATATTGTATTGGTTACAGATTAAGCACTTTCAAAATGGAATGCTTTTGCATCAATCAAATTATACTAAAAAGATCTTTAAACGCTTTAGCATCGATAAAGCAAATCTTTTATGCAGTCTAATGGTTGTTAGATCATTGAATGTGAAAAAGAATCCATTTCACCCTTGCGAAGATAATGAAGAGGTTCTTGGTCCTGAAGTAGCATACCTAGGTGCAATTAGAGCTCTTATGAATCTGACTAATTGTACCCGACCAGATATAACATTTGCTACTAATTTATTAGCAAGATTTAGCTTATCTCCTATACGGAGACATTGGAATGGTATTAAACATATATTTGTTATCTTCAAAGAACAACTAATTTTGCTTTGTTTTATTCCAGAGGATCAAAATAAGAAATGATTGGTTATGCAGATGCAGTTTACTTGTCAAATCCACATAAAGTCAGGTCTCAAACAGGATATGTGTTCATATGTGGAGGTACAACGATCTCTTGGCGTTCACAAAAGCAGATGCTTATTGCCACTTTTTCTAATCATGCTGAAGTCATAGTTCTCCATGAAGCAAGTCGAGAATGTGTATGGCTAAGGTCTGTAATTCAACACATCCAAATAACTTATGGATTACCAGTCAACAAAGATCTAACAGTAATGTTTGAAGACAATGCTGCATGCGTCATTCAAATGAAGAAATGATTCATCAAAAATGATCGTACCAAGAACATACCCCCGAAGTTCTTCTCATTCAGCTAAGAGCTTGAAAAGGATAAGAAAATTAATATTCAGTATATCCGATCAAGTGATAATGTGGCAGATCTCTTTACAAAGGCACTTCCCACTACAACTCTCAAAAAGCTTATTCGTGATATTGGGATGCGTCATATGCGAGATTTATGAAGAAGAACTACTCATGTCAACTTGAGGGGGAGCTTACATGGCTGCACTCTTTTTCTCTTTCTTTGGCTTTTCCAATAGGGTTTTCCTGATAAGGTTTTTAACGAGGCAGCATAGAACACGTATACGGAGGTGGTGTACTCTTTTTTCCTTCGCTATAATTTTATCCCACTGGGTTTTCCTAGTAAGATTTTTAATGATACATCATGTATGGTGAACAACAAAGGGGAGTATGCTCTCCATTAAATAACCTTCAGTCCTCCATCCACCAGCCACCCGTAATGAATATGATTACTATTGACTATATAGTAACTCAAAGTTTATCTATAAATAGGCACTTCCTGATTCATGTCAATTTACACTTTAGAAATCAATAAGAATTCCTACTTCTACTCTGTTTTAAAATTTTATATTTCAGTGTTATACTCTCCCAAGTTTTACAACACTATGAAGAAATTTGGTCAAAATAATATTGTGTGAGATTGTTGTTTTCTCAAAACTAGTTTAGGATTTATTTCCTAATTAGTCCTCTTAATTAAACCCTAGCTAATAATCCTTCTCCCTCTTCTTTCCCTGCCTCCGCCCTCTCTAAAACTCTATGTTCTTTCTTTCTCTCTGAAAATCAACAGCAAACAAGAGAATTAACTTCCCCTTCCATCTTTTTCTTGTTTTCTATTCTAACTGAACCATCAATATCATCCCTCCTTCTTCTCCCATCAACAAGCCTATCTCCTTCACAAAATACCCAACAGTCGAAGACCACAACCCCCATGAACAACATCCCTTCTACCACTGTACTCTTCGTCTTGTTTTCCCCATCAAACACCCAATCCGTCGTCACCTCCTCCGACAAACCCGAGAGCCCACCGTCGGCTTTCTCCTCACACCTAGATCTCCTCCACCTTATCGTCATCTGCGCCATATCTTCGTCAACCCTGCGACAGCACCGCTTGCCTCTTCGCTACCTCGCTCACCTGAGAGCGCTCACTCCTCCACCATCTCAAGCCACCTGAGCTCAGTGGCAGCCCCCTCTTCTCCTTGGATCACGACCGCGACCCATCGAGTTCTCAAGCTGCTGTTGAAGAAAGAAATCAAATTGGTTCATTTGAGATTCATTGGGTTTGGATCCAAACCCGATCAAGACCCGCAAGCAACACAGAAGAAGAAGAGCTCAAGATGGGTTTGCGCTTCAGAACCCGACCCGACCCTCTCTAAAGAACTAAACTAGAATTCGGGTTTAAGTTATAAGCCCAACTGCTACAGTAACCCGTAAGCTACAGTGTAATATCCCTTATTTAATAATACCATATTATTATTTTAAGAATTTACTCGATCTTACATATTGTTTTATTATTATTAATTAACTTGATTTAGTATCATTATTAGTATTATTATTATTTATGACTTGTAGACTCTTATTGCTTATATTTAATTATTTTAAATTATTATTAATGAGTAGTATTATTATTTTCATCCAAGCCCAATAAGCTCAGCCCATTCTCCTTTCCTTTTTATTTTCTTTTCCTTTTTATGCTAAGCCCACATGAGCCAAACCCACTTCTTATTTTCATTCATTTTCTTCTCCTTTTCTTATTTTTCTTTAAGCCCAAAAACTAAGCCCACAAGCCTACCCTCTATTTTTCTTAATATTAGTTATTTCTTTTAACTAAAGCGCAATAATTTATAACCCATTACCATTAAGATTCTTACCCATTAACCCAAAACCCAATTCTAATCCCAATTCTAATCCAAATATTATTTTCAAAATTATGATCTTAAAAAAAAATCCTGAACCTAATCTTAATTTAAATCCTAATAATAATCATATTTAAATCAAATCTCTTTGAGATTTTTCTGCAACCTTCCATTCTTATCTAAATTGTTAAATTAAGTAATCTAATCTAATTAGAATTCAGGTTTCTAAAATCTCTAATGACTTATATAAAGATCTAACCCCTTTCTTTCTCTTCTACCTCAAGAGGAAACCCTAATCCCAACTCTCCCCATTTTCTCTTTTACCTTAAGAGAAAGCCCTAATCCCAAATCTCTCCACTTCCATCTTTCCTTGCTCCTCAAGCGGATCGTGAACGAAGAGGGGGGTTTCGAGGTACAAGAATTGAGGAGAAAGAAAGGAGGAACAACTCAAGTAAGTAAAAATTTAATTTTTATGAATTAAAATATTTGATTAAAATAATATGATTAAGATTCTATTTTGTTATGAACTTAGATCTCCTCTATATCTAAATCAATTTATATGAATTAGAATTTGATAACATCTAATGATTTAAAAATTTCTCTTTTACGAAATTGAGAATCCATCCAATAATAATAAATAGAATAAAATTTATATGAATTAAAAATTTAAATTTAAATTGAAGTACCAAGCTTAGATCTCCCCTTTCAAGAATTTCTTCATCCAAAAAAAAAATTTTGAAGCACTGCTCTCGGCTTGGCCGAGAGCAGGCGCTGCACAGCAGGGTTGTGTCCTGCTGTGCAGGGCCTGGCCCGGCCTGGCTGGCCCAGGCTAGCCAAGCCTGGCCTAGCCCGGGCCTGGCAGGCCCGGGTTGGGCCTATTGGAGAGAAAAAAAATTAACAGGCCGGACCAGACCCGGCCTAGCCTAGGCGGGCCTGGCCCGGGTCTGGCCAGGCTGGGCAGCAGTTTTCCAATCAAAAAAAAAAATTCTTTATTTGGCTGAGGCCCACAAGTCTGTTTTCAGCCCAGCTCTGTATGGGCTGCCCCTTATAGATCCAAACCCGCACAACAAAACCTGACCCAATAGGAAATTTCAGACTTGTTAACCTGAAGAAAAATAATTAAAATAATTAGTTAAAAATATCAGAAAAATAGAGAAAAATATAAATAACAATCTACACTACTTCTATTTTTCATGATAAAATTTTCATAAGAATAGCAACATAAATTAAATCAAATTACCCCCTTTAAAGTCAGTTTTGTTAAATAGTAAATTCGAACCCGTTAAGAAATTTAATGTTAAAAAGCCTTTAAAAACCCAATAAAAGAAAATTTAAAAATTAGTCAAATTAAACCTACTAATTTCATGTAATCCAGAGGATCATACTCCCAATCTTAAGTTAATTAATCAAGATTAAATAAATAAAAGATCCTAACAATTTCTATTAAAATACTTTATGTAGATTTACCGGGATTCTAGGATTTTGCAGTACTTTGGATTGTGATCTAGCTCAGGTGAGTGTTCGTTCTTATACATTTTCTTTTTTACCGTTACCGGTATGCATTTACATGTTACACTTATCATTTCATGTGGCTTTCTGTTATATGTTATCAGTTTGGCTACTTGTACTACTTCATGAGACACCCATGATTGCTCACTTTTATTACGTAGTTGATATGAGCTTGTATTAGCGTTATTTCATGTGTTGGTAGATCGCTGTTGCTGGCTTAGACCTAGTTTTGATACCCCTTAGACTGTGACTTGACTCAGCTCGATCTGAGGTTGATATGGTTAGTATAAGTTATCAGATTTGATATTCATGTATTTGGTTATTACTCATCCTGAATATCTTGATTTACATGAGAAACTTGATTGTTTATACATGATATCTCCTGATACTATTGTCTATGTTACTTAATTGCTGGGAAAATATTGTTACATGGTAACAATGCCGTCATGTTATACTTGTTACATATCCTGTTATACCGGTATCCTGTTCATTGATATTATATATTCCTATTATACTGGTATCCTGATTACATGTTGATATTGTTACCGTGACTACCACTGAGTTATCCCAGTGATTCAAGTAACATGCACATTAAGTAATCTTGATAAACTAATAACATGATATTAAACAACTTATACTGGGATTGGGAGAATTGATGGAGGAGACAGCGTCTGTATTTTTGGTGGACCTAGGATTTAGGTTGCGCAGCCAAAAGAGGGTTCCACTGTAGGGTTCCCGTGGGGTGACTGACACCTCGTCCTGTTCCTGTTATACATGTTATACATGTACCTGTTCCTATTAAACATATTCCTGACTACCTTGCGGTAAGTCCTAGTTCAGCGCCAGGAGTCTGGGCCGTGATCCCGGGTATGCACGGGACCCACCTAAAACACAGACAATGTCTCCAACCGATCAGTTTCAATAACTGAGGACCTCGATTGGCATGTGTGGTAGGCGTAGCATGGGATGCGTCTATTACATGTGGCAATTGGTGTTTGATAGGTAGTAAAAAGTGCATATTTATTACTACATTTACTATCATATTTTCATATTTATTATTATAATTATGCACTATTACTAATGTTTTATTATTTATTGTGTGCAGGCCTTGGGTAATTAAAAAATAAAGAAATAAAAGCCTGAATGAAGCTAAGAAGCCTAAAAAGCCCATGTGCAAGCCCATGTGCAAAAATTGTAGTAATTTAGAAGTTTCTTATTATCTAACCTAATCTAAACTTAGATTTTTAAATTCTTTATTTAAAATCTAAGGGAGGAAAAGGAAGGATAAGAAAGAACTCCTAATTGCTAAAAGAAGAGGGAAGGGATAGACTTCTACTCAACCCTAGTTGCTTGCAAGACAATCCTAAAGATAAAAGGAGAAGAGTTTAAAGATAAATTCGGATTCAGACTGTACATGTTTTAGTATTCAGATCATAACTTTTGCTACAGATATTCAAATCCGATGATTTAAGATGCTCCAGAAAGAAGACTTGAAGACCTACAATCAAACTGTCCAATTCAATCCGCAGATAAGACATATTCGGTGATCAACATGATAACAAGTTGCAGGACAGAGTTGTACTAGGACCCTACTTCTTCCAGCTCCTATAAATACCCTGCAGAGCAACAGAGAAGGGGCGTCCAGAGCCAGAGGGCCAAATCTAAGGTTTAGGTTTTCTTCTTATAGTTTAGATTTTCTTTCCTCCATTGTAATTTTTATTTTTTTCCTTTTTGTAAAAACTGAGAGGAGATGATGTTCTCATGGAGGAAGGGATCTACTTGTACTGATAGTGACAGTCGGTGTAAGTTTTATTTTTCCACCATTGTTTAATAATCGAATCGAGGTTGTTTTTGTTCTTTTATTATTTTTGTTTTTTTTGTTCTTGTTTAATCTTGTGTATCTCAGTATTTGCTTTCTTCTATTTCTCTCTAATGTCTTGCCCACAATGAGAACCAACTGCTTCGAGACTACCTAGCCGAAGAAGAGCCCTTAATGGCCTATGGTGATGAACAGGTCTTCATAGTTGTCTTTTATTTCATAGTGTAGATTAAGAAGGCGGACGATCCTATACGCCATGCTTGTACGCCTTCCAAGAAAAGGTAAATCATCGCAACGGTTCAAAAGGTAAGCAGACTGAAGAGGTATGTGTTTCTTTCTTTCTTTCTTTCTTTAGTTTAGATTTCTATCTCTATCTCTCTCAAATTCTTTTCACCACACTTCCTTGTAAATACCATCATAACTAATAAAATAAATAAAAATTTTAGAGAATCTTACAAACGCTTCCATCGCTAGTCCCTCCCTGAGGATCACGACCCGCATAGCCTTGCTACAGCGGATTCGAATTGAACACTTGCACACCTTTAATTCTTAATCTAATATTTCATATTTTGTGTGCAGGTAAAAGTTCAATCAAAATTTTAGTCTCGAAACGCGGCCTCAGTAGTGAATTACTGACTGCAGTTTTTTGCAGGTTGCTTCAAATTAAAAATACTGCTTTCTGCTCTGTTCTGATTTGTTCTGTGATATACCTGTATACTGCTAATTAATTCAACAGTAAATTATTTGTTGTTAAAAAATAAAAATTGATTAGACGTTTGCATATTAGGCACGTGTCTTTCCAATTACTTTATTTTTACTGTTGAAGAGTGCTGGAGCAAGGTACGTACGCATTGCATGTAGAATAGGACTCATCTCTTGGTTGATTTTTTGCTTTGAGTGATTCTTATCTATTTATCTTGTACACTTGCACTAATTCATCTTAAGGGCATAACCCATTAATAAGATAAGGTGGGGATTTCATCACCCTTCCTTAGCCCAAAAATCATATCCCAAGCACTCACTAACCCAAGCCTAACTTAAAATTAGTAGACGTTGGCCCTAGGGACATCTCGGACTCAATTAGGAGATTATCCTAAGGGGGAACAGTGCTGGAAGTTGACTCCTGCCAAATCAGTGTCTAGGAAGGGGATTGAGGGCCGAAAGCCCGAAGATTGGTGGTTATTAATTAAGGAACGTCTTTGACGGAAAACCTCCCACCACTCTTGCCCTGACCTGGCTGATTAACTTGTGGTCAAAGTCTGCACCCTACCTCCCGTGGACAGTCTAACCAGTTAGGAGTCGTCTAGGTCATAGGTCTACCCTAACTTAGGTTAGAATTTTTTTCTTTTTTTTTTGCTTGTTTGTTTTCTTTTTCTTTGTTTGTATTTGTGTGATATGGCCTATAACAACAATTTTTTCAATTTTAATGAGAATCCATATTACACACCAACCTCTTATTCGGATATTACCAACCCGGTATATCATAACTTTGACCAACCTAGTATGCCAGATTGGTCTTATCCGAATCATTACATGCCCCAATCCCAATACTATGAACAAGATTGGAATAATCATCACTACTCTTCACAGAGTCAATGGGGATTCAATACCCTGAGCCATATGGTCAACCACCTGTTCAACCAGTATCTTCATATACGTCTTTTCCCACATCAACAAGGTTTCAGTCTACCATTGATCAATTTGATGGGTTAGAAGAAAAAGTGGATCGGTTGCAAGATATAATGAATGATCAAATTTCTAGACTTTTAAACATTCTTGAGCAAGTTGATAGCAACCAAGAATCATTCTGTCTAGAAGACCTTGATCAAAATACAATTTCATCACATCAATATGAACTTGCTCAACCCCAATCCTTGGATAAGTTGGCTAGTTTTAATTTCAATGAGATTGAATTAGATTGTGAATGTGAACCCGATCCCCAACTTTGCGATTCAGTTTTCATTTTCGAATCTATGTTGACTCCGGTATCCTCACCCAATTTGGACCAATTTTTTGAGCCAACATTTATTCCCGTACCCATAAATCATGAAATTGAATCACTCATTTTTGATGATCATCATATTGAACTTGACCAATTTCATACTTTTGAAAGTCCCATTGACAAATTGGCAAGTTCTAATTTTTATGAGATTGAAACTAATGAGATATGTGACCTAGATTCCCAAATCTATGATCAAGTTCAAATTCCCGAATCATTATTGACTCCTGTTTTGTTACCCGACTTAGGTAATATTTTAGAGTCAGTTTTGATTCCCACACCTATCATTCCTGAACTTGAATCACCAACATTGAGTCACACTCCATTGTGGGAAGATGATTGTGGACTTGAGTTTCAACTTCTTGACTTGGACCCAATTCTTGAACCTAACCCGACTCCTGAACCCTTACTTGATTTGAGTTTCTTTCCTGAGTCGGTATTAGTTCCTGAACCGATCATTCTTGAGTCCAAGTCAACCATTCTATCAAGTCACATTCTTTTGTTGGACATAGGTATAGACCATGACTCTGTGATGATTTTCCAGGACTGGTCATGTAAAGGGAGTAAGTTTCACGAGAGGATCTTCCATGATCCTATTCATTCTGGGGACTGTAAATATATAAATAAAAAGAGGTAAATAAAGGTAGGTCCCGTGAACTACCACGTTATCTTGTTTGGGCCGCATTTCGTGGACCAATTAGACCACCACCGGAACCACCACCTTAAGGTAACTTCCGCCTTCCCTTGTTCTTTTTCATGCATATATGCATTCATTCATACATTGAGGACAATGCATGAGATAAGTGTGGGGGTGGGCTTTACTAACATACTAACATAGTTAGAAACTAACAAAAATTTGCTAATAAAAAAAATTCTAAAAAAAAAACTTATAAAAAGGATAATATTTTGACTTATCTTTTGAAAGAAATCTAAGTTAGTCTTAAAAATTAGGAAAATCATGATTAGGATTTCTAAAAACTTGGTCAAAATAAATAAATTGTTGAATTTTAGGTATATGAGGAGAAATTGAATAAGTAGTTAGTCTTGATTTTTACCTTAATGAAATTTGCATACCTAATGCATATCTAGGATTCTAAGACAAAGACCCTTGTGCCTCATATAAAAAAATATATCCTTAAAAAAAAAAAATTCACCAATTAAGCTAGATACATGTGCCTCAAGAAGCATAAGTATTCACGCCTAAAGGTGAGTAATAAATAAAATAAAGCTCTTAGTTTTGTGGCCTAGTTCACTCGAATTTGAGTCCGAGGGTGTTTTCTCACCTGGTGCCCTAAAGCCGACCGGTTTGGGAGCCACCGACTTTAAGTTCGCTACATGGGTGGATTAGAAAGCCTAAGAAGACTAAGAAATATAATATATGTATTAACACATCTAATAATCAATTAGTTAGGTATGAGGGCCTCAAGAAGCCTTGATGCTTACACGAAAGAAAATTAGATGAGTTATACATATTAAAAAAAAGAAGAAGAAGAAGAAAAAAATAAAGAGACATAAAAGTCCAAGTTAAGGAATTCCTAGTAAAAATTCATAAGGATGCATATGATTTTTGGTAACGAAAAAGACTATACACAAAATTCAATTTTGATCCTTACTTAAAAATGAAAACAATTTACTTTATAAAGACTAAGTTTAAGAATGAATAAAAATGAGGATCCTAAAAACTTATAGATTACTTAGTCTTTTCAAAAGTATTTCAAATATTTACCTTTTTATGGATTTTGTGGGTGCAATCCGCTGAAAACCCTCACGAGACAACACTCGTCCTCTAGGGTAACCTAGGGGTTTAACGGCTTGTTGCACATGCTAAGTGCAACCGTGATTCCTACGAAAGTGAGTTAGGTTAGATTAATTTCTTTTCTTTTCCTTTTTCTTTGATTTTACTCGAGGACGAGCAAAAAGATAAGTGTGGGGGTGTGATAGGTAGTAAAAAGTGCATATTTATTACTACATTTACTATCATATTTTCATATTTATTATTATAATTATGCACTATTACTAATGTTTTATTATATTGTGTGCAGGCCTTGGGTAATTAAAAAATAAAGAAATAAAAGCCTGAATGAAGCCCAGAAGCCCAAAAAGCCCATGTGCAAGCCCATGTGCAAAAATTGTAGTAATTTAGAAGTTTCTTATTATCTAACCTAATATAAACTTAGATTTTTAAATTCTTTATTTAAAATCTAAGGGAGGAAAAGGAAGGATAAGAAAGAACTCCTAATTGCTAAAAGAAGAGGGAAGGGATAGACTTCTACTCAACCCTAGTTGCTTGCAAGACAATCCTAAAGATAAAAGGAGAAGAGTTTAAAGATAAATTCGGATTCAGACTGTACATGTTTTAGTATTCAGATCATAACTTTTGCTACAGATATTCAAATCCGATGGTTTAAGATGCTCCAGAAAGAAGACTTGAAGACCTACAATCAAACTTTCCAATTCAATCTGCAGATAAGACATATTCGGTGATCAACATGATAACAAGTTGCAGGACAGAGTTGTACTGGGACTCTACTTCTTCCAGCTCCTATAAATACCCCTGCAGAGCAACAGAGAAGGAGCGTCCAGAGCCAGAGGGCCAAATCTAGGGTTTAGGTTTTCTTCTTGTAGTTTAGATTTTCTTTCCTCCATTGTAATTTTTATTTTTTTCCTTTTTGTAAAAACTGAGAGGAGATGATGTTCTCATGGAGGAAGGGATCTACTTGTACTGATAGTGACAGTCGGTGTAAGTTTTATTTTTCCACCATTGTTTAATAATCGAATCGAGGTTTGTTTTTGTTCTTTTATTATTTTTGTTTTTTTGTTCTTGTTTAATCTTGTGTATCTCAGTATTTGCTTTCTTCTATTTTCTCTCTAATGTCTTGCCCACCATGAGAACCAACTGCTTCAAGACTACCTAGCCGAAGAACAGCCCTTGATGGCCTATGGTGATGAACATGTCTTCATAGTTGTCTTTTATTTCATAGTGTAGATTAAGAAGGCGGACGATCCTATACGCCATGCTTGTACGCCTTCCAAGAAAAGGTAAATCATCGCAACGGTTCAAACGGTAAGCAGACTGAAGAGGTAAGTTTTCTTTTTCTTTTCTTTTCTTTTTGTAGATTAAATCACAACTTCTCCCAACTCTTTATTTGCCGACCCATTGTAAATACCACTTCCTTTCTAATTTAACTAATAAAAATAAAACTTTAGAGAAACTTGCTTAACGCTTCCATCGCAGTCCCTCCCTGAGGATCACGACCCGCATAGCCTTGCTACAGCGGATTAGAATGAGAATTTGCACATCCTATTCTTTAAACTAAAATACTACATTTTGTGTGCAGGAAATCTCAGTCAACAGTGTTCGCTGACATAATTAATAATGATAAACTGTAATGTATTGTGACTAACCGTGATCACCCGACTGTATATACATTTATAAACTTTGATAGATATAGGATTGTACATCAAACTAGTGACATATGCTAGGTTATACCTTATGACATCTGTTGTTCATTTACAGTTGTTTTACATGTCATTTATCTGCACGCTTATTCATGTTATTATTATTCAGTTGTTGTTTATCATGTTATTTAGTTATCCTATATTTGTAGTTATCTTGTTATTATTTTGTGCACATTGTTTATATGCACGAGCAGTCCTCTTTACACACACACTCACTAGGTCGCTTTCTAACGACCCTGGATTTGCACGTTCAGGTACTGGATATTTTATACTCTTGTACAGGTGTTCATTGAGCTCGTACGCTTCGCGATAAGCTGGATTTCTCTCTTTGATTCTGGTATTCTTATCTCTCTTTATTTCCTGATTTTTCGATATATATCAGATTCAGTCTTTATTTCAGTTCTTTTTATATGATATCATGCGTGGATGCTTATATGTATTATTGCAGTGGTCGTTGACTCATTATAGTATAAATTTATAACTTGCTTTGGGTTACTTAAGGCTTAGCGCATATACGTGAGGTATGTTCTTTGCGTATATGCGTCGCCGACTCGAGTCGCGTCTCCGCTTCAGCGTATTTTAGGAAGCGGGGCGTGACATACAGTAACGGGTTCAGGTTACAAAACAGACCCGCTATCACACTGGTTTCATTTTGGAGCTATAACTTGCTCAACTGGGCTCCATTCAGGCGATCTTGGTATTGTTACGATTGTAACGACGAGTCCTACACACAGGCACCTCTCCAAATCACAGAAATTCTCTATAATCCTCAGTAGGTAATTTTTTTTTTAACACGGTTTCTTTATTTGTGGGTTGATAACTATCTTTTATTATTTTATTGATTTAAACTGCTGCCACTATATCGTGAGACTGTAAGATTTTGCTTGCCCTGTATTTTCTTATCAGAATATTGACTATATAAGCTTTGCCATCGTAGCTGAGTAAGTGCGTCAGTATATTTTAGATTTACTACTGTTATTACACATTTGTTAAATCCATCTGCTGCATTATTAATTTTAACTGTTTTCCTATCCAAGATTATTATATTGGTAAAACGTAGCGAAGTTTTATTTTACTACTGATCTCTGAATTACACACGCACACGTTTCACATCAATCTCGCATACTACCAGAGATGATTTGGGCGAAGGCCCGGCCCAAAGCCTGTGGAGAGTTCAGGGCCAGGCCCATCTCATCGCAAAACAAGACGCGCGGTATAAATTTGAAACCTACAGGACTTAAATTTTCAGATTTGATTCGTCATCGATATATGCTTTCCTTTAAAAAAATCATCATCTATATATGGAATCTAAGGACTCGGTTGTTGCAAACTCTGCAAACATATCTTATAAGGTAAAATTTTCAATTGCATTTGTTGTTCTCATGACCATCATCAATCATCATCATCATCATCATCATTTTTGAATGGTAGATTACTTAGTAGTCGCTAACTTTCAACATTATATATCATGATAAATTTAATTTATGCCTGTTCTTTATCGAGCTCACGAAGCCATATATTGTAATACAAGTTTGCTGATAGTGCCTGCTACGTGCTTGCTGTTTTGCTCAACTGAACTCCTCTCTGTAACCTCAATCACCAAACAAAAGTTTTATTTTCTTATTAATAATTCTGAGTAACAAGAAATAAAGAGCTCAGTATTTGGCACCAGCTTTTCCCCCAAGCGAATACTCCTGAAACCTGCAATATAATTGATACACTAAGACCTTAGATTACTCAGTCTGTTTTCTTGATTCATATATCTATTTATATATGATGATGATCGACAGCCGACTGTCAACAAGAAGTTCAGGAGAGTTTATGAACCTTAAGAGACAATTCAACAAACACAGAGCCTTACCATATAGTTTTAACACAGTATGTCTAATAATACTTATGTATTGAAACTTAGATAGTTTGTAGATAGCAGTCTAGGCGTCGTCCTCTTATAATGTAATCTTGAAGAGTTTTGCGTCCCCAAGGTGTTGAGCAATGTCTGCAATGGATCCAATGATGGAGAAGAGAGACACAAGCAGACACATGAAGCTCAGGAACTGCAGAGCCACCCACTTGCTCTGCCCTCTCTTCATCTTGGTTTGGGCCATGTACAATGTCACGGGATAGTATACCGTCAGTGGCCAGAATCCAAGGGAACCAAGCAAGCTGACTATTGCATTGAAGAAGGGGAGCATCAGGGCGATCACAGTTGTAAAGATTGCAAAGACTGTCCGCAGGAAAAGCTTGCATAATGTGAATTTGAAGGAGCTTGATTTGGACAAACACGTCTTTAACGTGTAGACTCTGTTGAAGAAGCTTGCATTAGGCCATTTTGAAGCTAGCAATTGCTCAAAGAAGGCAAAGACTGGTTGTGCAAATACCTGAATCAAATTGAAAAATGTTAGATAATATACAGGCCAACATTCAGGAGACTAATGTACTTATATAGAAGTAATATGATTGTTTGGATTCAGTATTCAGGAAGAAGAACAAAATATAGATATTACTTAAGCTTTATATATTCAAAATCTAGGTGCATATGTGATACGGGGGTAGTAGCTGACCAATGTGGCAATAATTCTAGATTACTGAAAAATTAGAGCATTTTAGACCAAAAGGTTAACTGATTAATTAAGCTTTAGGTCTCAATCACATATTAATGCTGACAGTTCCTATTTCGGATCTGACTCTATTAGGCTTCAACACCAACAGCCTCCTTTAACTGGGTGTTTCTTTTGACAGGCACCTAACAATCTCCACCTTGGATTATAATCGAGCCTGAACACCTTGGAGACAAACATGAAACAGCCTTCACCTTGGACTGCTTACCTTATAAGCATCACACTCTCTCACATTTGCTGCATTCTTTAACCATTATTTTACTGCATGCCTAAACTCACAACTATTACCACCATTCTGTCCCAACTTTTGTTTGAAGTAAGTCAACCAGTAAGGAACTAAAAATAGGCGGGGATCACTTAGGACCCAAAGTGTTATAGATCTAATGTGAAACATGTATGCGTGTGTGAAAATCAGCAATAAAACACTCAAATTACGCTTCACCAACATAAAACGATCGTTGGTAGGAAAGGATTAAAACTAATAATCTAGCAAACTGTTGATCAAATAACATGCATGAACTAATTAATATCAATTCAAGAATTAATTAACAATATTATCTATGTTGTGCATGCAAAAGATTCTGCTACCAATAAAGAAAATTATGAAACTAAAGGGAAGCAGATGCATAAAATCTCATGTTGTGGACAACCGTTAAATCGAAAAAAATTAAGAGATTAAATATTAGACTCGAAATAACTGATCGAGGTTAGAGACATACCTATTGAGAATTATATGTGACCTTAGTGTCCTTATGATGACTGTTTTGATGTGTAGAAGTCGGCTCCACGAGTGCAATGTTTCAAACCGTGTGTGATTTGGACTCCGGATGAGAAAGATACGGCTTGAAAATCAATTTGAGACCTTAACGGATCTGTTTTGCATTGTAGTTTTACTGTTCATGCGGGTTCATGCTAATGTAACACTGTAGCAGATCCGGTACTATAGCTGCATTATAGCGACACTGTAGCAATACAATTTTTTGATTTTTTATGCTTTTTCTAGAGTTTTGTGATGAGAATTGAACTAGGTTGTGATGATAGATTTGAGGAAGAACTAGAATTAGGATTATGAATAGAATAGAAGAACTAAGATTTTGAAAGAGGGGATAAACAACTAGAGTTTGGAGGAGAAAGAGATATAGAATGGGTAGGCTAGTTAAGCTTTCACATCACTAATTTAGGATTTCTCTAAGGGTTTCACACACAAAGAGAGAGATTTGAGAAAGATTACAACTCACACAAATTTAGAGAAAATTCATAATAATAATTCATTGTCTTCATTGATTGATACAAGAGTATACGCTTGTACAAATTGAATACAACTCAAAATGAAACTCCTAATTAAAATAGAATTACAATTTCAAAATTTAGAAACAAATTTCTAATAAAAATACAACTTTAAAATAAAAAACTCAAAATAAAAAAAACTAAATACATAGAATTCTACTACTAGAAATTGAAACGAGACGTCTTCTTCACCGGTGATACACGTGGCTTAATGTCTGCATCATTCTCCCCGTGTTGGAGAGAACCCGACTCTGTCGAGTTTGAAGTGAAAAATTTTCATACTGCTTCAAAATTTCATGATCAATCTTTGACAGTTGACTTAAGTCTAGCCATATATCATCAATTAGTACTTTTCTGTTCAAATCAGATATTTTTGACTCCCACTAATTTGGATGTGATAATTTTATCATCTAAGAATTTATCAACTTGACATGTTGTATAGGGTAAAACATCTGGTAGTGGTGAAAGGAAGGGGCTCTTGAAAACAGACTCATGAGAAGGCTCATCAACAAGTGGGATAATATTTATAAGACCTTTATAATTCACTAAGCAGTAAATATTAAAAGCAGAACTGATACCAAAATCTATAAGATGTATAACATAAATATCATCGTTCAATTTTATCAAGATTTGAAATGAATCAGAACTACAAGCATGTAACTTTTGACCATCACCAATATTAAAAGTACATAATTTATTTCTATCATCAGCTCATATCTCATAGTTGGTGTTATTTTGTGCAATTTTCTCAAACTCAATTACTTGTACTGATCGACTATGGGGATAAGGTCCGTGGAGAATTTCGATTTAGTACTTAATATAAGTCATAACAGAAAAGGAGATGGTGTCTGCGGTAGGGGAGGAAGGGATTGGTGACCAAATCAGGTAACGACAGTAGCTATCAGTAGTAGAGGAGGCAGAGAAGGTGATGTTGATAATAAAAGCCGGGGAAGAGAAAAGACAGGTGACAGTAAATTTCTTAATCACATGAGTGACTTTCAGAGAAATAATACTATCAGATTTAGGTATTTCAATGAGAACTTCGTCATTGATGTCAATCTTAATAGGCTTAGTTAGTTCGCAGCAATATGCACATAACTTTGACATTTGTAGCACTCAGTTGTAGGACTAATTTTGAAAAGTCCTTTTCAATGTTCTTGCTTTTACTGTTATCAGACTTTTCTTCGACTTCGCTAACTGTGGAGATCACATAAGAAACACTACTTTTTGAGTTTTGTTGGAAGAATTCATGATTCAGAGTAGGTTATCAATTTTAGCCATTATATCATCAAGTGTTGGTTGGGACTCTATAGTTGGTTTGAGAGAGCAAGTTTGGTCGGTGGGATGAAAATATATTAGACCTACAGGGTTGAACTGATGCGGGAGGTCTAAACTCGTAGAAATATAGTGACACATACTTTATTTTTAGCTCTTCTTTCATCATATCTCATATTTCAATCTATCGTTGACCATGAAGTACTCGCCTATTTACGAAATCGGTCCAGTATTGATTAGGCTGTCCAATCAATTTTATAGTAGCGAACCTGATTTTCTCAGCTTCAGAAAATGAGTACCGGATGAAGTACATGTTCATACTTTGTAGCCAGTCTAGAAGAATTTGAGGATCATTAAATAACCAGAATAATGTAGACAACCATCAAAAGTTGGTATATTCATAGTGGTGATTTGGGATTCTTATATATAATTTTAGACTAGATGATTTTTTTGGGTTTTAGATTTTGAATTTTTTTGTTTGGTTTTAAAAAATATTTTTTCTAAATTATCGGGTTAGTGAAATCCTAATTTTACCAGTCCAATTGGTCAGGTCGGCGTAACTCAGGTGGGAGGTTTTCTGCACTTAACATTCCTTTAATTATAAAACATGTTGAGTTCTCTTTCTTAGTTATACACCAATATTATGTAATTTCAGGGAAATACTTACCTTTCAATGTTTTCTAATTTTTATTTTGTTTTTTTTTGCAAAAATTTAAACTAAATGCGATAAAACAAATAAACGTGAACTAATTATGCAAATCCTACTTGTCTATGCTCTGATACTAAACTGATGTGAAACATGTATATATGTGTGAAAAACAACAATAAAACACTCAAACTATGCTTCACCAACATGAAACGATCGTTGGTAGGAAAAGACTAAACGTAATAATCTTGCAAATTGTTGATCAAATAACATGCATAAACTAATTAATATCAATTCAAAAATAAATTAACAATATTATTTATGTTACACATGCAAAAGATTCTACTACGAATAAAGAAAACTATGAAACTAAAGGAAAGAAGAAACACACAACTCATATTTGTGGACAACAGTTAAATCGATAAAAAAATTAGAGATTAAATATCAGACTCGAAATAATTGATCGAGATTAGAAACGTGCATATGTTAACTCAGTGTCCTTGTGATGACTTTATGATTTAATGGTAAAGCTCGTCTCCAAGAATGCAACGCTTCAAATCGTGCGTGATTTGGACTCCAGATGAGAATGATACGGCTCAAAAACAACATTTTTAGGGCTTTTGGTATTGTAGCACTGTAACGCTTCTGTTTTGCGTTGCGGGTTTACTTTTCAGGGCTCTTGGTATTGTAGCACTGTAGCAGTTCCTGTAATATAGCGACACTATAACAATATTTTTTTGAATTTTTTATGCTTCTTTTAGGGTTTTGTGATGAGAATTGAACTAGATTGTGGTGACAGATTTGAGAAAGAAATAGAATTGGGATATGGATAGAATAGAAAAACTAGGGCTTTGGGGGAGTGGATAAACAACTAGGATTTGGAGGAGAAAGAGATAGATAAGGGGATAGGCTAGTTAAGCTTTCACACCACTAAACTAGAGTTTCTCCAGGGTTTCACAAACAAAGAGAGATTTGAAGAGATAATAACTCACACAAATTTGGAGAAAATTCTTCATAATAATTCATTGTCTACATTGATTGATACATGAGACCTTTTACAGGCTTGTACAAAATTAAATACAATTCAAAATAAAGCTTCTAATCAAAATAGAATTACAATTTCAAATTTTAGAAACTAAACTTTTAATAAAAATACAACTCAAATAAAAAAAAAACTTAAAATAAAGAAACTAAAATACATAGAGTTCTATTACTACTAGGAAATTGGAATAAAGCGTCTTCTCCACCGGTGATACACGTGCCATACACGTGGCTTGATGTCCGTATCAAGATCCAAGTCACATATTACTCACGGTTTAACTCTATGTCAGATGTGGAACTAAATCCAACCTCTGCCTTTAATTGATTGCTTTCTTTGACTGGATTTCAGCCAAGAAGCCAAAAATATGCTATTTATTCATTTAAGGAAAACGACAAGTGGTCATCAAGGTCATCTGCTTCCCATGGAAGATTTAGTTTAGTTCTGGTATTGCTGCTTAACTAGTAAAGTAATTATCTTTTACCTAAACATATATGCAAAGCGTCTGCAAAAAAAAATAATAATAATCATGACAAGGTATTAAAATAACTATAATGAACAAGGTTAATATTCTAATTGTTCAGGGTTTGTTTTAGTAACTCATTGGCTCATCTGTACATCAGACTGCATATTCTATATTTACCATTCAGAAGCCAAGACACAGGGCAATAGTCCCACAGTTATGTTGATGACCCACAAACATAGGATCTAAATCTTCAAGATTCTATTTTGGTAGGAAGAACAAGTACCACAACGCTACGCCTCAATTACTCTGGCACTTCCATCTTTTCCTAATCCTTCCTGTAACTTCCATCTGCCTCCTAAAAACTTTATCTGACATGTCTACTTGCCCAGATATGCCAATTAAAAGCTCTCTACTTACTGATATAGATATAAAGAACACATATCAAAATGCATATCTTTTATGTTGTGGAGTGATGTACCTGATATGCTCCAACAAGATGCACAAGTAAGGCAATGTTGGCAATGTCAACGAGCCAAAAAGGTTCGTAAAATCCGGTAAGGATGTTCCCTGGGGCATCATTTCCAAAGGCTGCATATCCAACACATCCTAGAAAGATGTAGAAGATTGTTGTTCCTCCAATCCCATAAACATTTGCTCTCCTCATTGTTTTATTTTCAGGTGGAGGAGATTTCAGTGTATCCTGCAAAATCATCCATGAGTTTGTTCAAAAAGAGGTACTTTTCTACTTAAATGAGCGTTTGCATGAAATTAGTCTAATGCTAAAAGTGGAAGGGGCTCATAAACCCCATCCAGACTGGAATAATTTGATTAAAAACTAACATCTATGATATGCTAAGAGTTAAAATGGTCGGGCAATCTGTGGAGACGTGCCTGGCTATCAAAGAAATTCATATTCAAACCACAGAATCATTATTACACATCGAAAGATATTTATCCACTTGATACAAATGGCATGTATGATAACTAAGACGATTTTATTAGTTTAATTTTTTTGCCATTAAAAAGACTGAAGAACACAAGATGCAAAGAATACAAGATTGAAAATACGGCATTGCCATACCTGGATCTCTATCAGTACCATGGCGTAGGTGTAGGCAAAAGCAATGTTTCCAAGAGCTTGGAAAGAATGCCAAACCTTTGTAGCTGGGGAGATACTTCCACCTATCTCTACCCCAAGTAAAGTTCCTTTGACTTCATGATGAGCAAAAAACTCTACCACAGACAGATATAGTGCAATGAAGGAGTAGAAAAATGACATCGTTGCCGCAGTGTATGATAGGAAGGAGACCTTTTCCAAGTTGGGGAATTGTGATAATATTACTTCCATCATACCAAACATAATAGTATAAGAGATTCCTGAGGCCTCACACGGAGCATTTCTCCCTTTTGCATGAAAGCAATTTGATCGCTTAATGGCCCTACCAAATGATTTTGAAGATAGAGATAAGGAAAAAGCAGTTTAACTATTAGCATAAGTAGAAGAATGGATAAAAAGAAGAGAGCAAGTTAGGAATGTATATATAGGGGACAACTTACATCATACTCATAGCAGCTGTGACTGTGTAACCCACCATGGTTCCCCAGAGTATAAGATATGCACAGTTCCACATATTATCACATCTTTCTTACCTGCAATCAGAATAATGCTCTTTGGTAACATGTCGAATTCCTTTACGCTTTCATTCCAGTTATGTTAGTTTTCCAAATGAGGAACCATCTAGCCGATGAAACTAAATCCACACAAAAACTATTAGTGATAGATTGAAAGTCGGTTTTTAGATAAGCGGGACAATAGTTCTCTAGTTATTCTTGAATTGCTGAAAAACTGATCATGACACTAAGTAGACTATAAATTACAAAACCTGCAAAATGATACTCCACTATGAATTAAGGCAAAGCAGATTTTTTTTTTTTGGTGGAGAAGAAAAAACGGTGAGCCAAATGGCCCCCCGCGCTTCATTAAAAGAATTAATGAAAATAATCTCAAGAAAGTACAAGAACCTAAAATCCCCATGGGTGCAAATACAAATTGTGCACACGCAGATGCCTGGTGATAGCTAAAAGAACCCAAATACAAAGAACAGAAAAACTTCTCCTACCTCCTTCCCTCTAGTCGCGCTCAGACAACAATGCTCCACAGCCGCTACAAACACAACTCCTTCGGTCCTCAGACAGAAGCTCGACCTGCGCCATCTAACTTTATCGGTCATCTTTCAACTCTAGATGTATTCCTCCAACAAAGAAAACTCATATACTCGAGCACGAACCTTTGTTCCCCTACGTTCTTCTTTGCCATCTTATGTCGGGCTGGCCTGCTAGATGGAACTGTCCCATGAAGTTCTCAGACTCCGTAGGAAGACTTCCTTTAAGCCCATCCCCACGATGTTCATCAAGAACTTCTCATCTATCAGTGAGCCAGGACCTGGCCTCTGAGACTCATCCCATCAAGGGATCTCTCCTGCCCCTGTTCAACTAGAGAAGATGACCGATGATCCCCATTGTTAAAAAATCCCCGTTTAAGCATTGGGACCAAGCCTTTACTCTCGACGTCCCCATTTTTTAAAAATCCCCATTTAAACAAAATGGGCTTTGCCTTCTTTTTTCTTCTGAGGCTTATAAATCCCATCCCACAGATTATAGTGTAAAAGCCTAAGTAACACTACAACAATAATGGACATTAGCGACCGATTTTAAGGTGGCAATTATTATAATTATCGCAATAGACATATATAGTGGTAGTCATGTAATTATCCCTAAAGAGAAAAAGTAAAATCATGAATATGTTAAAAATTACCGTAATATCATATATATTTATTGTGACTCTAGATAAAGAGGCACTTACCGGCTACCTCTAATTGATATTTGTTGTAGTGTAATATTTCTTCCATAATTATATAGTTTACTGGGCAAAAGTAAGAAAGGTTACCTAGACATGTTCTTATAGCATCCATATAAGTATAGTTTCGCCTTCCATTGACTGGATCAGGAGACCGATAGAAGTCTGAGAGGAGAATGGCAGTGTAATAGGTAACAAAGGAGAAGAGAACCAGAACAATAGGACCAATGATCCAGCCGAGTTGAGCAATACTCCATGGTAGTGTCAGGACGCCGGATCCCACTATCGCGGTGATTGCATGTGCCGTTGCAGTCCACACAGTTCCTAAACGGTCCAGCAAGAAATAATTTAGTAAGTGATAAGAGAGCTTCAGGACCAAAACTTTGAAATTTGTTGTATGAAGTTACACAAATATTAATATTGAATAAGTCATCTTCCAACTCTTTTAATACAAATCAAAGCCTTTTGGGAATTAGCACTCTTTAAGATAATAGGTACATACTTACACGATAAGGCAAAACCATCCAAAATCCTACCATTTTTACACCAGATTTAAACAAACAGATTACAAAGAATGAAAGATATTTCATAAATCAATGCATTTCAAATATGCTATTTATGGGCTTCTAAATTTAGAAATTAAGGAAAATGAAGAAATGGCATTCACTATGAGAACCTTGAGCTCAGATCTACATTAGGGCAGTAACATCCATATGTTTTTAATAGTTAATACTCAAGCTAAGAGTCACCAAACACATTCTCAAAGCTGCTATGTGATGTCCATAAAAACAAGGTGTCATGGAGGGCTTCCCTATTAATGGTTGAGTCCTCAGAGAAGAACTGTAAGAAAATGAGAGGAACCAGCCCGTTGAAGGGGTCAAAAAGGTACCTTCGATAGAAGATGAGAGTAAGACCGTGCAGGTTCCGTCCTTACTCTGAGTCGAGAAACTTTAGTTGTGTTTTCCAAAGCCAGTACTGATGTCTCCAGCTGATCTGCCTTTAAACATGCTAGATATTAGCCTTAAGGTGATCACCCACAAGCACAGTGTCGATCTGATCTTCTAACTTGGTAAGGAAAAGAAGAGGAACATTGGGCTCGAGAAGCAAGGTGTTTCTACTAAAGAGTTGACAAACTTCTAGAGGTCAGATTCATTACCAAGATGCAGTATCCTGAGTGGCTTGCCAATATTGTCCCTGTAAAGAAATGGGAAAGTGATGCTTATGCATAGACTTCACTAATTCGTATGGATCTCTGTTAGGGACCTTACTCTGACCATTGTTTTATAATTACAAGGTCATGAGCGAGGTATGCCTGAAGGACAACCTTCTCTTGGTTGATCAGTTTGTTGATCATGCCTTGGGCCATCAACTCTTTTCCTAAGTTCATGGATTCGTTCTCAAGATACAACTAAATCAAGACAATCCTCAGGAGTCACGGAGAAAACCTCCTTGTTTTTCACAAAGGGATCTATGACTATCGAGTTATGTCGTTCTGTCTCATGAACGTGGGAACAACCCACAAAGGTTATAAACAAGATGTTTAAGATTCCTATTGGGGGCAGCATTAAGGTCTACATCCATATCATGATAGTATAGCCAACATGACCCCAAGGTATGGATGTAATGGTTTAGATGCAGAGCAGATATTAGTATTACAATATGCGTATTCATTTTTTATAGTGGATGTAGATACAAGTATGGATATTCAGATATTGAACTTAGTACCTGCATTAGACTAAAACAAATTCACATTCCAATTGGATATGGATACTAGTAAGATAATACTGAAGATATTTGATAGTTTTTTGGAAATGATTTCAAACTTTATTTTAGACCTTTCATATGTTATACACACACACACACACATATATTCATATACATATACATATACATACATACATGTGTGTGTGTGTGTGTGTGTGTGTATTACATAGTTTGTGATACTAATAAGACTTTGGACAATGTACTAGGACATTTTGAATTTTCTTACATGTATTCGGTTATTCAGATATCCATCGAATATTTTGGATAGTTCATTAGTATCGTATCTGTATCCATATTTTAAATGGAGCTTATCCATATTTGTCAAATTATGAATACATATTCAGGGCGGGTTATTCGTATATGTTTACATCCCTACCTCAGGAGACTTTCAACATCTTGCGGAAATACAAAATGAAGTTAAACCTCGCCAAGCTCATCTTCAAAGTCTTCTCAGGTAAGTTCTTAGGATTTTATGAATATAAGCATAGGAATTGAGATTAACCATTAGAAGATCAAGGCCATCACTAATATGGAAGAACTTCAATGCCACAAAGATGTACAGAAACTGAATGAAAGAAACTTAGGCCCTAAGGGGTGTTTGGCAAGTGGAGTTACGAAATAAGATTTAGTTTTTGGGAGAAGAGAATTTGGAAGGAGTTAGAAATTAGCTTTTTTTTGGTTTTTTTTTTTTTTATTGAAATAGATTTAGCTAGAGTTAAGGGCTGAGAGAGAGAGAGAGAGAGAGAGAGAGAGAGAGACTAATTCCAACCTTTTTGGTAGAATTAGTAACTCTTGAGTTTTAGAGAATCGAGTGATTTTGAGGTGACATAGGGTGTTTGGACTAAATTCATTTTCATCATGACTTTCTAAGTCTTATAATTTTTTAGTCGTTTGGCAAGAGTTAGCCGGAATTAGCTCAGTTCATGAGCTAACTCCATTGCCAAAAAAGCCTAAGAGATCAAGATCATTACTATTTACACATCTTCCTTCTCGCCTGGAATGAAAATATACTTCCCTTTTGTCCTTCTCTTCGAGGTGCTTCCTTGTCCATAGGGCCTTTAAATGCACCTCATAAACCTTAGCTAAACCCTAAACACGTCCTCAAATCTCAGTTGTCCATTGTGAAATATCTACCATCACCGTGAACATCCTTATAAGTAATAGA
>JAVJIF010030959.1:0-7500 GCA_038442645.1 Agave tequilana
AAATTGAAACGAGACGTCTTCTCTACCGGTGATACACGTGGCTTAATGTCTGCATCATTCTCCCCGTGTTGGAGAGAACCCGACTCTGTCGAGTTTGAAGTGAAAATACTTTCATACTGCTTCAAAATTTCATGATCATCTTTGACAGTTGACTTTAGTCTAGCCATATATCATCAATTAGTACTTTTTCTATTCAAATCAGATATTTTTGACTCCTACTAATTTGGATGTGATAATTTTATCATCTAAGAATTTATCAACTTGACATGTTTTATAGGGGTAAAACATCTGGTAGTGGTTGAAGGAAGGGGCTCTTGAAAATAGACTCATGAGAAGGCTCATCAACAAGTGGGATAATATTTATAAGACCTTTATAATCCACTAAGCAGTAAATATTAAAAGCAGAACTGATACCAAAATCTATAAGATGTATAACATAAATATCATCGTTCAATTTATATCAAGATTTGAAATGAATCAGAACTACAAGCATGTAACTTTTGACCATCACCAATATTAAAAGTACATAATTTATTTCTATCATCAGCTCATATCTCATAGTTGGTGTTATTTTGTGCAATTTTCTCAATTTACTTGTACTGATCGACTATGGGGATAAGGTCCATGGAGAATTTCGATTTAGTACTTAATAAGTCATAACAGAAAAGGAGATGGTGTCTGCGGTAGGGGAGGAAGGGATTGGTGACCAAATCAGGTAACGACAGTAGCTATCAGTAGTAGAGGAGGCAGAGAAGGTGATGTTGATAAGAAAAGCCGGGGAAGAGAAAAGACAGGTGATAGTAAATTTCTTAATCACATGAGTGACTTTCAGAGAAATAATACTATCAGATTTAGGTATTTCAATGAGAACTTCGTCATTGATGTTAATCTTAAATGGGCTTAGTTAGTTCGCAGCAATATGCACATAACTTTGACATTTGTAGCACTCAGTTGTAGGACTAATTTTGAAAAGTCCTTTTCAATGTTCTTGCTTTTACTGTTATCAGACTTTTCTTCGACTTCGCTAACTGTGGAGATCACACAAGAAACACTACTTTTTGAGTTTTTGTTGGAAGAATTCATGATTCAGAGTAGGTTATCAATTTTAGCCATTATATCATCAAGTGTTGGGTTGGGACTCTATATTTGGTTTGAGAGAGCAAGTTTGGTCGGTGGGGATGAAAATATATTAGACCTACAGGGTTGAACTGATGGGGGAGGTCTAAACTCGTAGAAATATAGTGACACATACTTTATTTTTAGCTCTTCTTTCATCATATCTCATATTTGAATCTATCGTTGACCATGAAGTACTCGCCTATTTACGAAATCGGTCCAGTATTGATTAGGTTGTCCAATCAATTTTATAGTAGCGAACCTGATTTTCTCAGCTTCAGAAAATGAGTACCGGATGAAGTACATGTTCATACTTTGTAGCCAGTCTAGAAGAATTTGAGGATCATTAAATAACCAGAATAATGTAGACAACCATCAAAAGTTGGTATATTCATAGTGGTGATTTGGGATTCTTATATATAATTTTAGACTAGATGATTTTTTTTGGGTTTTAGATTTTGAATTTTTTTGTTTGGTTTTAAAAAATTATTTTCTAAATTATCGGGTTAGTGAAATCCTAATTTTACCAGTCCAATTGGTCAGGTCGGCGTAACTCAGGTGGGAGGTTTTCTGCACTTAACATTCCTTTAATTATAAAACATGTTGAGTTCTCTTTCTTAGTTGTACACCAATATTATGTAATTTCAGAGAAATACTTACCTTTCAATGTTTTCTAATTTTTATTTTGTTTTTTTTTGCAAAAATTTAAACTAAATGCGATAAAGCAAATAAACGTGAACTAATTATGCAAATCCTACTTATCTATGCTCTGATACTAAACTGATGTGAAACATGTATATATGTGTGAAAAACAACAATAAAACACTCAAACTATGCTTCACCAACATGAAACGATCGTTGGTAGGAAAAAACTAAACGTAATAATCTTGCAAATTGTTGATCAAATAACATGCATAAACTAATTAATATCAATTCAAAAATAAATTAACAATATTATTTATGTTACGCATGCAAAAGATTCTACTACGAATAAGAAAACTATGAAACTAAAGGAAAGAAGAAACACACAACTCATGTTTGTGGACAACATTTAAATCGATAAAAAAATTAGAGATTAAATATCAGACTCGAAATAATTGATCGAGATTAAAACGTGCATATGTTAACTCAGTGTCCTTGTCATGACTTTAAATGGTAAAGCTCGTCTCCACGAATGCAACGCTTCAAACCGTGCGTGATTTGGACTCCAGATGAGAATGATACGGCTCAAAACAACATTTTTAGGGCTTTTGGTATTGTAGCACTGTAACGCTTCTGTTTTGCGTTGCGGGTTTACTTTTCAGGGCTCTTGGTATTGTAGCACTGTAGCAGTTCCTGTAATATAGCGACACTATAACAATATTTTTTTTTGAATTTTTTATGCTTCTTTTAGGGTTTTGTGATGAGAATTGAACTAGATTGTGGTGACAGATTTGAGAAAGAAATAGAATTGGGATATGGATAGAATAGAAAAAACTAGGGCTTTGGGGGAGTGGATAAACAACTAGGATTTGGAGGAGAAAGAGATAGATAAGGGGATAGGCTAGTTAAGCTTTCACACCACTAAACTAGAGTTTCTCCAGGGGTTTCACAAACAAGAGAGATTTGAAGAGATAATAACTCACACAAATTTGGAGAAAATTCTTCATAATAATTCATTGTCTACATTGATTGATACATGAGACCTTTTACAGGCTTGTACAAAATTAAATACAATTCAAAATAAAGCTTCTAATCAAAATAGAATTACAATTTCAAATTTTAGAAACTAAACTTTTAATAAAAATACAACTCAAATAAAAAAAAAACTTAAAATAAAGAAACTAAAATACATAGAGTTCTATTACTACTAGGAAATTGGAATAAAGCGTCTTCTCCACCGGTGATACACGTGCCATACACGTGGCTAGATGTCCGTATCAAGATCCAAGTCACATATTACTCACGGTTTAACTCTATGTCAGATGTGGAACTAAATCCAACCTCTGCCTTTAATTGATTGCTTTCTTTGACTGGATTTCAGCCAAGAAGCCAAAAATATGCTATTTATTCATTTAAGGAAAACGACAAGTGGTCATCAAGGTCATCTGCTTCCCATGGAAGATTTAGTTTAGTTCTGGTATTGCTGCTTAACTAGTAAAGTAATTATGTTTTACCTAAACATATATGCAAAGCGTTTGCAAAAAAAATAATAATAATCATGCCAAGGTATTAAAATAACTATAATGAACAAGGTTAATATTCTAATTGTTCAGGGTTTGTTTTAGTAACTCATTGGCTCATCTGTACATCAGACTGCATATTCTATATTTACCATTCAGAAGCCAAGACACAGGGCAATAGTCCCACAGTTATGTTGATGACCCACAACATAGGGTCTAAATCTTCAAGATTCTATTTTGGTAGGAAGAACAAGTACCACAACGCTACGCCTCAATTACTCTGGCACTTCCATCTTTTCCTAATCCTTCCTGTAACTTCCATCTGCCTCCTAAAAACTTTATCTGACATGTCTACTTGCCCAGATATGCCAATTAAAAGCTCTCTACTTACTGATATAGATATAAAGAACACATATCAAAATGCATATTCTTTTATGTTGTGGAGTGATGTACCTGATATGCTCCAACAAGATGCACAAGTAAGGCAATGTTGGCAATGTCAACGAGCCAAAAAGGTTCGTAAAATCCGGTAAGGGTTCCCTGGGGCATCATTTCCAAAGGCTGCATATCCAACACATCCTAGAAAGATGTAGAAGATTGTTGTTCCTCCAATCCCATAAACATTTGCTCTCCTCATTGTTTTATTTTCAGGTGGAGGAGATTTCAGTGTATCCTGCAAAATCATCCATGAGTTTGTTCAGAAAGAGGTACTTTTCTACTTAAATGAGCGTTTGCATGAAATTAGTCTAATGCTAAAAGTGGAAGGGGCTCATAAACCCCATCCAGACTGGAATAATTTGATTAAAAACTAATCCATCTATGATATGCTAAGAGTTAAAATGGTCGGGCAATCTGTGGAGACGTGCCTGGCTATCAAAGAAATTCATATTCAAACCACAGAATCATTATTACAACATCGAAAGATATTTATCCACTTGATACAAATGGCATGTATGATAACTAAGACGATTTTATTAGTTAATTTTTTTGCCATTAAAAAGACTGAAGAACACAAGATGCAAAGAATACAAGATTGAAAATACGGCATTGCCATACCTGGATCTCTATCAGTACCATGGCGTAGGTGTAGGCAAAAGCAATGTTTCCAAGAGCTTGGAAAGAATGCCAAACCTTTGTAGCTGGGGAGATACTTCCACCTATCTCTACCCCAAGTAAAGTTCCTTTGACTTCATGATGAGCAAAAAACTCTACCACAGACAGATATAGTGCAATGAAGGAGTAGAAAAATGACATCGTTGCCGCAGTGTATGATAGGAAGGAGACCTTTTCCAAGTTGGGGAATTGTGATAATATTACTTCCATCATACCAAACATAATAGTATAAGAGATTCCTGAGGCCTCACACGGAGCATTTCTCCCTTTTGCATGAAAGCAATTTGATCGCTTAATGGCCCTACCAAATGATTTTGAAGCATAGAGATAAGGAAAAAGCAGTTTAATTATTAGCATAAGTAGAAGAATGGATAAAAAGAAGAGAGAAAATTAGGAATGTATATATAGGGGACAACTTACATCATACTCATAGCAGCTGTGACTGTGTAACCCACCATGGTTCCCCAGAGTATAAGATATTGCACAGTTCCACATATTATCACATCTTTCTTACCTGCAATCAGAAATAATGCTCTTTGGTAACATGTCGAATTCCTTTACGCTTTCATTCCAGTTATGTTAGTTTTCCAAATGAGGAACCATCTAGCCGATGAAACTAAATCCACACAAAAACTATTAGTGATAGATTGAAAGTCGGTTTTTAGATAAGCGGGACAATAGTTCTCTAGTTATTCTTGAATTGCTGAAAAACTGATCATGACACTAAGCAGACTATAATTACAAAACCTGCAAAATGATACTCCACTATGAATTAAGGCAAAGCAGATTTTTTTTTTTTTGGTGGAGAAAAAACGGTGAGCCAAATGGCCCCCCGCGCTTCATTAAAAGAATTAATGAAAATAATCTCAAGAAAGTACAAGAACCTAAAATTCCCAGGGGTGCAAATACAAATTGTGTACACGCAGATGCCTGGTGATAGCTAAAAGAACCCAAGTACAAAGAACAGAAAAACTTCTCCTACCTCCTTCCCTCTAGTCGCGCTCAGACAACAATGCTCCACAGCCGCTACAACACAACTCCTTCGGTCCTCAGACAGAAGCTCGACCTGCACCATCTAACTTTATCGGTCATCTTTCAACCCTAGATGTATTCCTCCAACAAAGAAAACTCATATACTCGAGCACGAACCTTTGTTCCCCTACGTTCTTCTTTGCCATCTTATGTCGGGCTGGCCTGCTAGATGGAAACTGCCCCATGAAGTTCTCAGACTCCGTAGGAAAGACTCCCTTTAAGCCCATCCCCACGATGTTCATCAAGAACTTCTCATCTATCAGTGAGTCAGGACCTGGCCTCTGAGACTCATCCCATCAAGGGATCTCTCCTGCCCCTGTTCAACTAGAGAAGATGACCGATGATCCCCATTGTTAAAAAATCCCCGTTTAAGCATTGGGACCAAGCCTTTACTCTCGACGTCCCATTTTTTTAAAAATCCCCATTTAAACAAAATGGGCTTTGCCTTTCTTTTTCTTCTGAGGCTTATAAATCCCATCCCACAGATTATAGTGTAAAAGCCTTAGTAACACTACAGCAATAATGGACATTAGCGACCGATTTTAAGGTGGCAATTATTATAATTATCGCAATAGACATATATAGTGGTAGTCATGTAATTATCCCTAAAGAGAAAAAGTAAAATCATGAATATGTTAAAAATTACCGTAATATCATGTATATTTATTGTGACTCTAGATAAAGAGGCACTTACCGGCTACCTCTAATTGATATCTTTGTTGTAGTGTAATATTTCTTCCATAATTATATAGTTTACTGGGCAAAAGTAAGAAAGGTTACCTAGACATGTTCTTATAGCATCCATATAAGTATAGTTTCGCCTTCCATTGACTGGATCAGGAGACCGATAGAAGTCTGAGAGGAGAATGGCAGTGTAATAGGTAACAAAGGAGAAGAGAACCAGAACAATAGGACCAATGATCCAGCCGAGTTGAGCAATACTCCATGGTAGTGTCAGGACGCCGGATCCCACTATCGCGGTGATTGCATGTGCCGTTGCAGTCCACACAGTTCCTAAACGGTCCAGCAAGAAATAATTTAGTAAGTGATAAGAGAGCTTCAGGACCAAAACTTTGAAATTTGTTGTATGAAGTTACACAAATATTAATATTGAATAAGTCATCTTCCAACTCTTTTAATACAAATCAAGGCCTTTTGGGAATTTAGCACTCTTTAAGATTAATAGGTACATACTTACACGATAAGGCAAAACCCATCCAAATCCTAATCCTACCATTTTTACACCAGATTTAAACAAACAGATTACAAAGAATGAAAGATATTTCATAAATCAATGCATTTCAAATATGCTATTTATGGGCTTCTAAATTTAGAAATTAAGGAAAATGAAGAAATGGCATTCACTATGAGAACCTTGAGCTCAGATCTACATTAGGGCAGTAACATCCATATGTTTTTTAGTTAATACTCAAGCTAAGAGTCACCAAACACATTCTCAAAGCTGCTATGTGATGTCCATAAAAAACAAGGTGTCATGGAGGGCTTCCCTATTAATGGTTGAGTCCTCAGAGAAGAACTGTAAGAAAATGAGAGGAACCGGCCCGTTGAAGGGGTCAAAAAGGTACCATCGATAGAAGATGAGAGTAAGACCGTGCAGGTTCCGTCCTTACTCTGAGTCGAGAAACTTAGTTGTGTTTTCCAAAGCCAGTACTGATGTCTCCAGCTGATCTGCCTTAAAACATGCTAGATATTAGCCTTAAGGTGATCACCCACAAGCACAGTGTCGATCTGATCTTCTAACTTGGTAAGGAAAAGAAGAGGAACATTGGGCTCGAGAAGCAAGGTGTTTCTACTAAAGAGTTGACAAACTTCTAGAGGTCAGATTCATTACAAGATGCAGTATCCTGAGTGGCTTGCCAATATTGTCCCTGTAAAGAAAGATAATGGGAAAGTGATGCTTATGCATAGACTTCACTAATTCGTATGGATCTCTGTCAGGGACCTTACTCTGACCATTGTTTTATAATTACAAGGTCATGAGCGAGGTATGCCTGAAGGACAACCTTCTCTTGTTGATCAGTTTGTTGATCATGCCTTGGGCCATCAACTCTTTCCT
>JAVJIF010030959.1:12500-97047 GCA_038442645.1 Agave tequilana
GACGCTTTATATATCGAGAAAGAAGAAATCCCTAACTCGATGACTCAGATATTTTAAGAAAGCGGTAAAATTTCACACACTTCCCACAAAAGCATGACCTCTCTCTTATAAAATGCACCACTAACACTCTCTCAAGTATCCCTGACCACCAAAAACAGACTAAAAATGCACCGATGGGTCATGAGCTTCTTTGGCATATATTTTTGCCACCTCTGACGAGAGACACTGTCGACGCTTTATATATCGAGAAAGAAGAAATCCCTAACTCGATGACTCAGATATTTTAAGAAAGCGGTAAAATTTCACACACTTCCCACAAAAGCATGACCTCTCTCTTATAAAAATGCACCACTAAACACTCTCTCAAGTATCCCTGACCACCAAAAACAGACTCTAAATCACAGCAAACAACAATCTGCACTCGGGAGAATGTGATTGCAAAGGTTCAGGCGGCGCTTGGAGGGACGCAGTCGGCTTCCATCGCTGTCGATCAGGATCTTTCAATTCCGATAAAGGCGTTACTAAGAGGAAGGGCAAAGAACTAGGTAACAGTGCTGCTTTTTCCAAGCCCTCCTCCAAAGTTTTCAAAATTGGCAAGAAATCCAAAGGAAATCGACTCAATGGCTTCCCTCTTCTGCAACTTTTCACTGATCTGATGCTTAATGTGGAGGATCTAGATGAAGACGCGACTTGAGGATAGCTATTTTGGCTGAAGATCAACTCTCACTGGGAGTAACTTGATCTCTGTAAAGCTTTTCTTTTTTTGTTTTTCTTTTGTTGTAGTTGACTAGCAAAAAAAAGTATTGATGATAAAAATTCCAATATGACTTCAACATATGAAACTGATAAAAATGATAAGATGAATATTAAAATGTACGTGTAACGTTCAACGTATGTAGCTGCCATATGACTTCATTCAAACTCCATTTGGTTTTGAGAGGTCAAAAACCTTCCTTCTATTGTTATTAATTGCAACTATAAAGTAAAACAAAAAGCAAATGAATGATGGAATTTTCGCTCACTGAGAAAGAATGAAAGAAACTGCATGCCAAAAGATTGACTTAGTACTTACAAAAGATAAATTTTTGTCTTATATCTCATATTTGTAAAAGGATTTGCATAAAAAAGTCAGGAATTTAGAGAACACAAAACAAAATCCTTTTTTTTTTGCGGAAGGTTAAAAATGAAAAGATTTTTTTGAAAAATAAAATTGATCAAACACCTTATGTGGATTAAGAATTTAAAGGTAATGTTTAACACCCTCTTTTGAATAATATACTCTTATGATAACTGAAACTCAATACCAATTGATTAAATGCAGTGAATTATCAAAGATGAGATATAAGTACATTCTAAACTATGGAGATATCAATTGTGAAGTTACTAAAAAATCATGGAGATATTAGTTTTGAAATTTTATAGAGACAAGATTAGAGAGATTCTTGGGAATTTCAAGATCTTTGGTTTGAGGGCACCAAGCTCAGAAAAGGGAGAAAAACTAGCTTTCCTAGGTTTGGTGAATAGCTGGGAGCTTGGGCCTAGCTTCTCGACTTTTCTGTCGCCCTGTGCTTGTTGTGTCGTAGTAGCACATATAATCGTCTTCTTGAACTCCACTTCAAGGATATTGTGTCCTTGACCACTTGTACCTCAACATCTAGGATGGAGGTGCATTGCTCGAAGGACAGGGATTGAAACTTGGCTTGAGAGCCACCTCCATCTCCTACTTCACAAGGGCGTCTTGAAAGGGTTAATAGGCTCATGCCTTGCCCAAAGATTTCTTCAGCAAAAACAACAAGGTAAAATGAGACGCATCGAAAACTTACAAAAGCAATAACCTTCAAGTCGATGCTTGTTGATCCTAGCATCAATAAGGCAACCTCGTTAACCTAAGTTTCTTAGTTGGAGAATTCCTTTGACTATTTTGACACCTTTGTGATCCGAGCTCAGCCTCGAGTAGTGTAAGCACATTCCTCGGTTGAAAAGGAAAAACTCTCTGAATTACTAACAAACATAAACCTATCTTTCCAACTATTATTGTCAGTTGGAAAACTGTCTATGAGCTTGTTATTTAACTAAGCAGCAAAATACAACCAAACGCTCATCGATGCAGATTTTTAAGTTGAGTGATGGAGCAAATGCGAAGGCAACTTGTGAGGCGACACTCACATTGAAGAGATGCAAGATCCATGACATCGTTGAAGGTAAATTGACATAAAGAGACCACATTTATTTAAGAACTCAAGTAGGAAGGATGAAAGGGGAATCAAAGTTCAAACTCCATGGACTTTAGATGACCTGATCTTGTCCTCCCGCAGATCACAGACTATTTGCTTGGTTTTGGGAGAGAACAAATGGAATTAGAAGGGGGTTGGAACTCCCAAGCTATTGGGATGGAACGCGGATGAAGAAAAGAGAAAGAATCACAGATCAATCAAAGACACCAGAAATTACATGAAAAATCCAAATCGGAAAAATCACAGATCCACACACAAATCCACTATTCGTCAAAGAAATTACAAGGGAGAAGAAGATAAACCTCACAGCCTCTCTGTACAGTCTCACAGTAACATAATCTATTGATGCTTTTTCGCTATTAACCTTAATGACAACGCATCCTCTTTTATAGGAAAAACTAGGGTTACAATTTGTGAGATTTCTAAATAGCCATTAACGAGTTCTCCAAATTTCGTTGGCAAATAAGATTCTGAACTGGACCGCTTCCAAGCTGGACTGGGCTGCTTCCGCTAAGCACCTCGAGTGAGCTACTATGTTCTGTCTCTGCAGAGTGCTCCTCCGACTAGGTGCTCCAGAGTGAACTTTCACTCCAGAGACTCCACCACTCCGGAGGCTATCGCTCCGGAGACTTCACTGCTCCGGATGCCCATTTTCACTCTGATCTCGCCATTAACCTGAAACTCCAAACTCACCCAACGTTATGACCCGGAAGGCTTCGTCGTCGCTCCAAGATCATCATGTTAACTATGTATGGCAATAGTCCGTCAAGGCAGTAATATGACTCCACAACTTAACAATCTCTAACTTGGAGACTGATTATTGTCACAACAACGTCCCATCTCTCTCCGTACTTTTCCGACTCTCAACTCATAGTGGCATTTGTTGCGACTCAAACTCCAGATCTTTACCTTAGAAGACCCACGGAGGCTGAACAGGTCTTCAACTTCTCCGTCGTGACCACCTTGATCAGCATGTCTGCGGGATTCTGACTCGTGTGTATCTTCACCAATGATAACACATTGTCCTTCAAAAAAATGTGGATAAAGTGACAACACACATCAATGTGCTTGGTTCTGTCATGATAGACTGGATTTTTGGTAAGATTTATAGCACTTTGGCTATCACTGTGCTGTAATAGAGTCACCTACTTCTTGCCAAGATCTTCCATAAAATTCTTCAGTAATATCAACTCCTCGCAAATTTCTGTCGATGTAATATATTCTGCCTCCATCGAAGACCATGCGGCTATCTTTTGCAGCCTCGACACCCAGCTCACTGCTCCACTTCCCATGTGCGACATAACCTGTGGTACTCTTCGACTGTCTACATCACTCGCAAAGTCAGAGTCTACATATCCGTGCAGATGAACATCCATCCCATCACAGCACAATGTCATATCTGAACTCTCTTTCAGATATCTCAAAATCCACTTGATAGCTCTCCAGTGATCCTCCCCGGGATTGCTCATGTACCTGCTGACAACTCGCACTTCTTGAGCAATGTCTATCCTCATGCAGACCATAACATACATTAAGCTGCCCATAGCTGATGCATATGGTACCTTCAACATGAGCCTTCTTATCTTCCGGTGTCAGATTTTGTGCCTTTGAGAGCTCCAAGCGGGACATTCACAGGTTTAGTATCTGACATGTTAACCTCTTCAACACCCTCTCCACGTACTCGCCTTGTGATATCTTCAACAACTTTTTTTCTCTCTACTGATCCTCATTCCAAGAATTTTCTTCGCTAGACTCAAGTTCTTCATTGAGAATTCTTTCGCCAACTTGGCCTTAAGATTCACAATCTCTTTCATGCTTGATCTGGCAATAAGCATATTATCTACATGCAGTAGTAGTATGATGTAGGAGTTCTCAAACCACTTGAAATAGTAACAGTGATCAGCCTGCAATCTTGTGAATTCACTACTAATTATGAATCTGTCAAACTTCAGATACCACTGTCTCAGAGCATGTTTCAAGTCATATAGACTCTTCTTGAGCTCTAAACCAATTGCTCTTTTCCTGGTATGATATAACCATGTGGTATAGATCTCCTCCTCCAAAACACCATGGAGAAATGCAATTTTAACATCCAGTTGTTCTAGATGCAAGTCCTCTACTACCACAATGCTCAGGACAAATCTAATAGTAGTTAGCTTCACAACAGGAGAGAAAATTTTGGAAAAATCAATACCTTCCCGCTGTTGACATCCCTTCACAACCATCCTCGTATTGTACCTCTTGGTGCCTCAAGCTCTTCATTCAACCGGTAAACCCACTTATTATGCAGGGCTTGTTTTACTTTCTGACAGTTAAATCAAATCTCATGTTTGGTTCTTCATGAGAGACTTTATCTCATCATCCATATCAAGCTCCCACTTGTCTTTGACTTTCACCTATAAAGCCTCGTCATAACACTCGGGCTCACCACTGTCAGTTAACAATAGATAGTGTAAGGAAGGAGATTATCTCTTTGGAGCTCTAGTTGTCCTGATTGATCTTCTCAACTCACTTGGGAGGGTCGGAGGCTCTACTCGGAGTTTCCTATTTCCTTCCGGAATGCTTGGCACGTTCTTCACATGAACATCATCAAGTTCGACAAACTCCAAGTCCGCAGCATCCAACTGTTCCAGAGTGCTTCGAAGTGCCACTCCGAGATCTTTCTTCAAAGTGCTCCTCTCCTTCAGCAAATCCTTGTACCTTTTCTTCTTATTGAATATCACATCCTTATGCTTAAGAATCTTTTGGTTTCATGGATCCCAAAATGATAGTCGTACTCGTTTGTTCTGTAACCAATAAAAATGCATCTCTTAGACTTCAGATCCAACTTGCTCCTGCGATCTAGCTCCACATGGACATATGAGATACAACTAAAAGTACGCAGGTGGTTCAAGTTTTTCTCTTTACCGGTCCATGCTTCCTCCGGAATCTTACAGTTCAGGGGCATCGATGGTCCTCTGTTGATCAGATACAACGATGTGTTGACTACATCTGCTCAAAACTACTTGGGCAATTCAACATGCATCTACATCTCTTAGCACGCTCCAGTATTATGTTGTTTATGCGCTCCGCCACCCTATTCTGATGAGGGTTTTTCGGAACTGTCTTCACTCTACAGATCTCTGACTCACACAGAACTCTTCGAATCTGCCATCGTAATATTCATCCCCATTATCCAACTTCAAGCACTAAAGCTTCTGATCTATTCATTTTCAACTTAGCCCAACAGTTTCTTAAACACATCAAACACATCTGATTTGTGCTTCAAGAAATAAATGCAGACCTTTCTGCTTGAATCATCAATAAAGGTCACAAAATACAATGAGCCTCCGAGAGAGGGAGCTGAAACCTTACACCATACGTCGATATGAACTGACTCCAACATTTCTGCCTTCAGAGTCTTTCTCGCCTTTGAGAAACTGACTCTCTTCTGCTTCTCGTAGACGTAGTCTTCACATAAATCTAAGTCGATAGATTTCATCCCCCGCAGCTTATCCTTAGAGAGCATAACGTTCATTCCCTTCTCGCTCATATGCCCAAGTCTTCGATGCCATACTCCGGCATTCAACTCCGATGAAGCAACTGAAATTAATGCCCGGAACCATATATCGTGTAGAGGGTGCCTTCCTACTGACCATGTGCCATCACCATGGCACCCTTCGTGATCTTGCATACATCACTGTTGAAGGTGGTCTTCATCTCTCCATCCGCAAGCTGACTAAGAGAGATCAGATTTCTCTTCAGTTTCAGTACATGTCTGACGTTCCTCAATTTCAGCATCGAGCGATTTGAGAGGCTAACCATCATATCGCCTTTCCTGACAATATCGCAGGGTTCATCACTCCCAGATACACGTTTTCAAGTTCACCTTTCATCTAATTTTGAAAGATATCATGTCGGGAAGTGGAGTGAAAAGAGTCGTCTGAATCAATCACCCATGATTCATTGGAACCAGCCAATGAGGGAATCAAAGTATCGGATCCATCAGTCTTCGTGACATACACGTAATCCTTCTATTTGTTTTTTGCTTTCTTCATCCTTCTTCTGCTTGCCTCTGAATATGCTCTTGTTCACCACACTGCCAACATTCGTCATCTTTTTACTTGGAATTAGCTCTCCCTAAATTAGACTTGGATTTACCATTCTTTTTTTCTCTATTCATTGGTCTTCCTCTCCGATCGACACTCAAGGCACTCCCTGATATCTCAGCCGACCCCGATGACTTCATACGCGCCTCTTTGTTGAGAAGAACACCCATCACATCATCAAGCTTTAATGTTCATGTCCCACAAAAATTGCTCACTGCCTTCACGAGACCATCCCAGGCGCCTCTGGTAAACTGGACAATAGAACCAGCACCCTGATTTTATTATCGAAATTGATCTCAACTGATTCCAACTGGCTCGTTAGTGCGTTGAATTCATTGAGATGCTCAGCGATGCTTCCACTGTCTACCATCTCCAGATTGAATAACTTTTTCATCAAGAAAATCTTGTTTGAAGCCGAGGGTTTCTCGTACATCTTCGAGAGGGCTGCCATCAAGTCTTGGGTCGTCTTCTCCCTGGAGACATTGAATGCAACAATCGATGCCAGGTATAATCAGATCGCCCCTAGGGCTTTTCAATCTAGAATATCTCACTCGCCATCGGACATCTCCTTCAGCTTTTGGGCCTTTCCACCGAGAGGAAGATAGAGATCTTTCTGGTACAGGTAATCTTTGATTTGCATCTTTCAGAACCTGAAGTTCGCATCGTTGAATCCTTCAGCCCTAATCTTTCCTTCATCCATCATTACAAATCTTGCTCTGATATCAGTTGTTGAGATTGACAACAATGCAGATGAAGAAAAGAGGAGGAATTATAGATCAATCAAAAACACAAGAAATTACGTGAAAAACTCAAATCAGAAAAAATCACGGAGCCGCACACAAATACACTATTCGTCAGAGAGATTACAGGGGAGAAGAAGATAAATCTCCCAGTCGCTCTGTACAAGGCACTCACAATAGTATAATCTATTGATGCTTTTTTGCTATTAATCCTAATAACAACGCATCTCCTTTTATAGAAAAAAAAAAACTAGAGTTACAAATTGTGAGATCTCTAAATTCCCTTTGACGAGTTCCCTAAGTTTATCTAGCAAAGAAGCTTCTGGACCTCTTCCAGGTTAGACTGGGCCACTTTCAGGCTGGACTACTTCCACTAAACATCTTAGGTGAGCTACTCTATTCTGTCGCTACGGAATGCTCCTCCGACCAGGTGCTTCGGAGTGATTTCGCTCTGGAGACTCCACCATTCCGGAGGCTATCGGTCCGGAGACTTCATCGATCCGTATGCCCCCTTTTCACTCTGATCTTGTCATCAAGTGAAACTCCGAACTCGCCCAACGCCATAACCCAAAAAGCTTCGTCGTCGCTCCGGGATCATCGTATTGACTGTGTATGGGGACAGTCTGTCAAGGCAATAATCTGGCTCCACAACTTAACACAAGCTACCTCCGCAGCCGCATTATAAGTGCACATGCTGAAGAAGGAGCAAATAGTCAGTCAGGGAATCTAATAGTTTCCTTACAATTGACATCGACGGTATAACCGATTTTGTTAAAGCATCATCGCGGTTATGACCAGCAATGCTTGAAGAGGTGTCCTCCTTGAGAATCGACATATTAAAAAACTACATCTCGTCAGGCAGAGATAAATAAGGTTGGAGCTCAAGATTGAGACGTTCTTTCAAGGTTGTGAAAAGTGGAAAATGGAGAAAGGCGGCAAGGCATAGCTTAGACTTTTATAGCTTTAGCGGGCCTTAAGCGTCAAGAAGCGTCAAATCTATTTTTTAAATACAAAAATTAATCTAAGCACAAAAATCATTAACAATATTGGAAAATAATCAAGAAAATAAGGGGAAATAGAAAAAATTTGGAAAGGAAATTTTAAAGATTAATGTCCTTTTTGATAACTAATATGAATCATAAGATCTACAATAGCTCAGTGAGCTTTTGAAAGTGTTATCAGTGTGTTGTTACAACAGTGGGGCAGTTGGAGACCAGAGAGCTTTTGGAGGTGCAAGGTGCAGTCGACGCGGTGGAGCAACGGGTTTGTTGTTAGAGTCTGATATGACTCGAGAGTGATAAAGATGGTTGCAGAATAGCTCGAGAAGGCGATAGTGGCTAGGGGAGGACCAACTCAGAGAGAGAGAGAGAGAGAGAGAGAGAGAGAGAGAGAGAGAGAGTTGTGGGGCCTCCCATGTGAGCTCGATAAGAAGAGAGAGGGTTGTCGGAGTGAGAGGGAGAGGGGGGGAGAGAGGGAGAACCAAAACATTGCTGCTATTAAGAACTTTTGGATGGGGATTTTATATTTTGTAGCAGGCTAGGATTAAAAGGATACAAAGCTTTCTAAATAAAGCAGATTTGGGCCGCTTGCGCTCCGCTTTTACAAAATCGGCACGCTTTTGCGAGCCGAAAGAGGGTAGGACGCTTAATACCAACGCTTTGAGCCTAAGCAAAGCGGCCCAGCCCCAAAACGCTTAAGTGTCCAGTTAAGTGAGGCCTTTTTCTGCTTTTTTACAATTCTACTTTCTTTATTGTCTAAATTATAATTTGATCACGCATAAATGGAATCATAGTCATTTGCGGCGATATTGATATTGGATTGTTATTAGGAAAAAAACAAAGTGAGATGAGAAATTTGGGGGGAGGCAAGGGCAAGAAAACTGAAGAAATGAGGCCATAAGAGCCATCCCAACCTACTCTGATTTGATATTGTGGTGCAAGCTTTGCCTTGAGTGTGCGCGGAGGAGTCTCGTCATCTCATCAACCCATTGTCTCTGCCCTGTTTTGATAATCAAACTTGCACCAACAACAATTTTGTTATGGAAAAGCAGAAATTTTTCTTTTGAGATCACTGCAAGGTTGCCAACAACAATTGAAGTCCATAAAAGGTAATTTTTCAAATAATGCATTTTTTAAAAATATTTCGAAAAACTGACCTCTCCCAAAAATTTTCCAAACCCCATTCGCCCCACCAGCGTGGCGCCTGCGTTGGTGGAGGCTGACAACACCAGATGAAGAATATATTTTTTTATCCATTTGTTCTTTGTCTAAGGTTGCCAACCCTAGACAAAATCTTTTTATTTTTTTTAGTTTTTTTGTTTTGTCCGGAATTGGCAACATCTGAAAAAAGAATTTTAATTTTTTTTTAGTTTTTTCTTTGTCCATGGTTGGCAACCCTGGACAACGAATAAGAGTTATTTTTTTAGCCAAGGAAGCTTGGTTTTGGGTTGTCAACCCCATATCAACATAGAATTAACTTAGACTTTGAAAATAAATAGGTTGAAGAGAAAATTATTGTCATTAGGTCTTTATAGTAAAGTGATGAGTATTAAATCTTGTCACATGGGTGACTCAGGTAGGCCTGTCAATAGGTCGGGTCCAGACTCGGACCCTATCCGGACCCGACCCGATTAAGCGGGAATGGAAAGGGCTGCTCTGGACCCATACCCGTTTACCCGTATACCCGATTATTAAATGGGATGGGTCTGATTTTACTTGAACCAGACCGATTACCCATTTATCCATTTCAAAACATAAATATAAATAATACTAATATAATTAAAATCCTAGAGATTTAGGCTCAAGATTCTATCAGTAAATGATCCCTTTGTGTTTTAAGTGTTGAAAACTGTTGGTTGATTAGTGGGTGATCCTATTGTTATGTTTTCCCAAATAAATTTGGAGCCTTACTTTAAATTTTTTTCTTTATTAGAGTCTTTCATCGAAAATTTTCCCTCCACCTCTTGCACCTTGTTGCATTTCATCCTTTATTGATATTAAAACATACTTTCTTTCTCTTTACAAAAGTTTTTTCCCCTCTCATCATGTGTTTTTGTTATTGTATTTGTGTATGTATCTTTTTTTGTTTTATGGGTTACGGGTAAACGGGTCTGAACCCGCGGGTACAGCGGGTCCGGATATTGAAACCCACCTTCTGGACCCGCGGGTAAACGGGACGGGTATGTTACCCTCTTGGGTAAATGGGTCAGGGTATGGTACCACCTGTACCGCCCCGAACCCGACCCATTGACAGGCCTAGATTCAGGTTTGATCCCCGGTAACAATGATTTTTTTTTTTACTTGTTAATCAAAAAAGAAAATCCAAAAAAAAATCTGACCCCGTCGGATTCGAACCAGTGACTTAAGGAATCCGAAGGGATCGCCAACTACAATCCGTTACTTTATCAACTGAGCTAAGGTCAAATTGATATAGAGCACTAATGGAAAATAGAAAAAGATAATTAAAAAAATTAAATTATTTTTCCGGAATTGGCAACCGTGAAACAAAGAACACTTAGGCAAAAAAAAAAAACCCAAGTGTTCTTTGTCCGGTGTTGCTAACCCCGGACAAAGCAAAAAGCTAAAAAAAATGGCTTTGTCCGGGATTGACAACTTGGACAAAGAATAGTTGGGGGAAAATATATCTTTTGTCCGGGATTGCCCAACTCGAGACAAAAAAAACCGACCTCCCGCCAGCGCGGTCGCCACGCTGGTGGGGTAAGATGTGAGGTCGATTTTTGGAAATATTTTTGAGAGAGTTCAATTTTTCAAAATATTTTTAAAGAATGTGTTATTTTAAAAAATTGCTGCCCATCCATAAATACTGTTTTATGGTTCTACTTCATGACTGATCTGCAATCTACAAGGTTGGCATCTTCTACATGCAAGTATACATAATGCATACACACAGGTAAGTGTATATACATCATGCAAGCATTAACAGATCCAGAGTAAATTGAAAGAGAGAAATGAAATTCAAATGGTATATTTAGATAGCAAATTAAGGGGTTCAATTGTTGTAGCAGTAAATAGATTATTGTGACAGTTACATTAGTTCATTCAGGGATCATCAAAGACAACAGCTAGCTAGAGATCAAAGTTCCGAGCTCATTCTTCCTTCATCATCATTGCCACCGACAACCAGCTAGCCCTGATGCATGATCTTAACCAACAAGGTGAAAGACAACCTTAAGAAGATGATCTCTAGAATTTTGCTAGCTCTTGTGCTCAAAATTATTGAACTATATATACAAAGAACTATTGAAATACAGTATTCTATCCTGAATGACACATAAATTAAATAAAAAATTAGCAGTACTTCTTACAAATCTCATATATGGCAACTTGCAGGGATCAATAGCTATAGGTCATGAAGAAGCTTACCTCTTCTGATGCGGCCATCATCCTCCACAACCAGCTCGATCTCCATTGTTGAATGCTCAGGTCGGGAGGAGAGAGAGAGGGTGGAGTAATTGCAGTTGAAAAAAAAGAGGGGTCTTGAAAGAAGAGAAGAGAACAGAAGAGAGAAGAGAAAGAGGCCAAAGGCATCATCTTTAATGTTCATTACCCACCCTTTTTGTTGGGGTGTGCATGCATGGCAGAAATTCTAAGAACGGGTTGGTAGCAACTCTCAGTTTTGGACACATGTCAACTCACTCTCCTTGATTCAAGAGACTGGAGGAGGTTGGCAAAAAGTCTCAATGTTCTCTCTTCTCACCAACACCAACACCAACACCAACACAAGGTCTCTCTCTCTCTCTCTCTCTTCTCTCTCTCTCTCTCTCTCTCTCTCTCTCAAAAAAACCCACTTCATTTGCATTGGGCTCTGCACAATGCTCTAAAATTGTTGTTTTTTTTTTTCACTTTGGATTTGACTTGTATATCCACAACAAATGTTTTGCAAGAATAGTTTTTGTTAGTGCACATTTGCTCAACTTTTGGTAAGTACTCAACTGATTTCAATTCAAGCAGGAATAAAACATTCTGGCAAGAAATAAGTTCACTAATTCAGACACCTTATTTAGTAGAGAGAACTTTGGAGCTCAACTGGACACTAAACTACTTTGTTTATTATTTGAAGGCTCTAACTGTACTCCTGCTTCCAAGGCAATTTTGTTGGTAATTTTTTAACTGGACCCACCTCTTTTTTATAGAGTATTTTGCAAATATTGTCATTTGTCAACTAGAACATAGAGAAAATTGAATTCTATAATTAATGAGCTAAGACATGGTTCCCTAATTACTGCAATGAATAAAAGCCATTGATTTATCATTCTCAATGCCATTTCAGCAAGAATACCTTTTTTGATTAAAGATTATATTAGTATGGATAAATTAAAGACATGTGCTCATTACAACAACATTAAAATTGATAAACTGAGCCTAATTCATCTTGCAGTGCATAAAAAGTTTAACTGTGATGATCCAATTTGTTTATACTCATCACCAATTCACTTTTTCTTAATATCGCTTTGCAAAAGAGCTTATCTGCAAAATTGAAAAAACTGCGAGATTATGCATGGAAACATGCAAATGGCAATATGTAATTTCCAAAAGACATATAGGTAATTTGCTAAATGCTCTTTTATTTATCTATACTACTATAAAAAGCATTTGGAATGGAATGTGACAATAATATTCCTTCTGTCAGTTTTGCCGAATTCGAATTTTTTTTACATTGTTGTTATAAAACTTTAGAAATATAATTTTAAAACAAGACTATGTAAGTAATTTTTTTTTAAAAAAAAATTAAACTAACTGTCTCGTTTAAAGTCACTCAAACTAAAGCATCTATCTTTCTTTTTTTTATTATTGTTTTAAAAGTCAAGCTAACCAGTTACTCACTCTATATATTCGATATTATATAAGTACGACTACTCTCTTTCTCTCTCTCACATGAAATCTACTCTCTATTTCTTTTTTATCTTGAAAAATTAATCTTTCTCTTATTTCAATCTCTTGTTCTTAAATTTTTCAAACTATATATCTATAATATTTATCTTTATTTAAAACAGTTTACTCTCCGGTTAGAGTTCAAGTTTATTATCAGATAAAAAATAAATAAATATAAATTTTTCAAAATAATTATTAAAAAGTTAAAATGACATAGAAATATTCGAGTTTGTTATTCTAATCAATGAACTATTTTTTTTAAAAAAAACTACAATTCAATCAAGAAAAATAATTTCAAACTTTTATGTTCAATTAAGTTTCAAGAAAAAGTTAATAGACTCATTATTAATGTTGTTATTAAATTTTCATTTATAAAATAATTTAAAACATTAGCATGTTATTTATACTACTACAAAAACTTAGTTAATATAAATAAGTCGATTTTGTCTCTAACCAAAAATTCACAAATTAGCATAAAAATTTTACAGACACTAAAAATAGGATATTAATAATTTCAAAAAATATACGAAATTCATAATTTTATCAATAATCTTTTCTATATCTGATAGTTTTTTCCAATAAACACATAAAAAATATCAACTCGTAGTAATTTTTAAATTTTTTATATTCTTTTTAAACAATTCATACATCATGCTTAAATTTAGATAAACATTAATTTAGCATTCACTTTGTTACTGTTTTATACAAGTATTATAGTCTTAAATAAATCAAAAATTTTTATAAAACAGATAGCATAATAGTTTACATTAATAGTTAAACTTATTTAATAATATTAAATAATATGAATAAAAATATAGATATATTTCATTGTTTTTAAGGTGCATTGCCCGTGCTCGGTATATTAGTTTAAAAATTATTCTATTTTATTAGGAAATGAATAAGCAATTTTCTTGATTGGAACTTTGTTTGTAAAAGGAAAAAAAAATGGGTAGACTACATTTTAAATCAAAATCCAAATACTGTAATTGAAATTGTTCAGGTCACAATTGATTCAAGTGGAGCAACCTGACAGTGAATGCTTCATAATTAACATATACAAAGTTACTTTGTATTCTTTTGAGAAATTAAAAGAAATACTAAGTTAACCCAACAAAAACTGAGTAGAAGAAAACACACATTCAGCAAGTAATCAGCACCCATTAAGCATCGTACAACCAAGTCCAAGACTTCAAATATCAATTGAGAGATCAGAGCTCTGCTTTAAACAGCTTGACATGCTTGAGTCTCTCTCCAATGTCTGCAACTGACCCAACAGCAGCAAGAAGTGATACAATCAGTGAAACCACACTCAGCCCCTGAAGCAGCATCCATTTGCTATCACCGCGCTTAATCTGAGCCTGCGCGATATAGATTGTCACAGGGAAGTAGACCGTCAGCGGCCAAAAGGCGATAGAGCCAAGCAAGCCAAGGACGGCATTGAAGAAGGGGAGCAACATGGCAATGAGCGTGGTGAGGACGACAAACAACGTACGAATGAGGAGCTTGCAGAGAGTGAAGCGGAAGGATCGGGACTTGGAGAGAGGGAGAGGTATTGCATAGATCTTGTGGAAGAAGGCGGAGTCCGGCCATTTCTTGGCTAGCCATTCCTCATACTTAGCATATATAGGCTGCCCGTAAACCTGAAAACAGTAATCAATGATTGAGCGTTGCTTTAGGCATCGAAATGATACTCTTTTGAGTGCTTTCTATCTTTCTGAAGAAATATTTTAGAATGAAAACTTAGTTCAAATAAAGAGAATCCCTACCTTGCTAATCAAAACAAACATTAAGGCAGAGGAACTTGAGAAGATTTTGTAAAATATATGATTTGTGATTAAGGATATCACAAGCTCTAAAAGAAGTACCTGGAAAGCACCAAGAAGATGAACTAGGACTGCAATGTTGGCTATGTCCACCAACCAAAATGGCTCATAAAATCCAGTGAGAATATTCCCAGGTGCATCGTTTCCAAAAGCCGCATACCCAACACAACCTAGTGACACATAGAAGATCGCCGTGACCCCGATCCCGTATAGTGTTGCTTTCTTCATTGTCTGGTTCTCAGGTGGTGGTGACTTGAGTGTGTCCTTAAACAAACATCCGAAGCAAATCAGATGAAGCTCTCAAGTACTCTAGCAAATCCCTCAAAATTGTAACATAGAGCAAGGCTCAAGTGCAAGATACCTGGATTTCGATCAGAAGCATGGAGTAAGTGTAAGCGAAGGCTATGTTTCCGAGAGCTTGGAAAGAATGCCAAACTTTAGTAGTCGCAGGGACACCACCACCACCTCCAACCTTAACTCCTAGTACAGTTCCTCGAGCAGAGTGATGAGAGGCAAACTTTCCGATGCTCAAAGCTAACGCGATGAAGGAGTAGGCAAACGACATTATGGCTGCTACAACTGATATCAGTGTTATCTTCTCCAAATTTGGAAACTGCGACAGAACAATCTCCACCAGGCCAAATATGATCATGTACAAATTCCCAGATGCCCTGCAGTGTGCATGATGCCCTTTGTAATGGAAGCAGTTGGAACGGTCCACAGACCTGCTCCATTTGTGAACTGTTACTGGTAATGTATCAGTTTATCTGTCAGAATAATCAACAAGTCAGTCAAGAACTCACATCATGCTGGTTGAGGCAACAATCACGTATCCAATCATCGTTCCCCAGAGCATCGCATATTGAGCAAGAGCGCACACGAGAACATCTCTAGGACCTAAAATTAGAAGAGAATTTTGTAGCTCAAACTAGTAGAGTATATGATGATTATAATTCTATGGCATTTGAATGGAAATTACCTAGACAAGATCCTACGACATCCATGTAAGTGTAGTTCCTCCTTCCCTTAAGGGGCTCAGGAGTTCGATAACAGTCACAGAGTAAGATGGCAGTGTAGTAAGTCACATAGGCACATGCAATGAGGGCCAAGGGACCAATGACCCAGCCCATCTGAGCTACACTCCATGGCAATGCTAGTACTCCGGATCCAATAACGGCTGTGATTGCGTGCGTTGTCGCAGTCCAGACGGTCCCTTCATAGATTTACGAAACGTCAGCAGTATATATGTATATATATACCGATTGTTATGTAAGCAATTTAGTATGTAAAAAGACGATTAACATTTTAGTTTGAATTCAAAATTTCATCCGTGGAAAAAAAAAATTCAGGAAAACTTTAAAACAAAAAGTTGGTTTTGGCGAAGGACTTTGGAAAATTTTCCTATTATTCTTCCTTCTCTTTGGTTAAAAGGCTTGGAAAAACTTTTATTTTTCTTTCTTAGAATCATCATTATTCTTCACATAAGCAAATACAATATAAATGGACAAGCTAGCAAATTAACTATGGGAGAGGCAAATCCTTGCAGGGTGTGAGAATTTTCTATGATGAGTTGTAATCATTGGCCAATGGAAGATCAAAACTTCTAAATGCTAGCTCACATTTGTGTTCTTAATTACTAGCTAGTCTCAAGTAGACCACGGTCAATTAAAATATTTAAAGAACTCCACCACTAGCTATCTAAAATTGATGGAATCCGTTTCAGATTCCACAATTAGAATTTAAAAAAGGCAATTAATTATGGGCAGTAGACCCCAAGAGAGCAACCAATAAATGCTGAGAAGCCCTATTTTTTAAGTGGTCCCAATTTCATTCCATATCAGTTGATGAAATAGTATCATACATTTTACCTTTAACAAAGATAAGAGAAGAATGTAGGAAAAGGAAAGGCCCTGACATTTTCTAGGCCCACATAAATAAAAATTCAACGATGCTTCTTAGGTGGGAAGTATGACCATCAGTATCATATCATGAAGCATATGAGAATTGTCAGGGGCGGACCCACGTACAGTCTAGTGTGGACCGGCGTCTACACCGGATTTTATAAAATAATAAAATAATACATATAGTTTGTAACTTTTATTGTTTATAATTTCTTTGTTTTAGATTATGTTTACTAACATAAAGACACTTTAGAGCTTTACCTCAAGTGATAACTTATAAATTTAAGTTATTAGAGGTCACAAGTTCAAGTCTTTATAGGTGCAATATTATTTTTTTCTCTCTTGTCATATTACATTTATGTCCACAGTAACATAATGACATTCGTCTTGAGAATTGTGTCATATACTATTTTTGATTTTAAGTTCATTATATGAGCTCTCTTTTTCTTTTCTTTTTTTTTGGGATGAAAAATAGTGGAGACCAGCTCCTCAGTGTGAGGAAAGGTTTGGTGTATCAATATTTCTCACATTTTAAGATGGAGCAACCTCAGAATTACTCTTTGGTGCATAATAATGGCAAGCAGTGCAGCTAGTGAGATCTGGCTTGTTTATAAAGTCGTGGAGTTAAGTTATAGAGGTCTCAAATTCAAAATGATGGATAGGGTCTGATTTTTCTTTTTCTTTTTCACTAAAATTTCAAACCCAATCATTTGAAGCTAAATTTCTTTAAACTCAAGCATGTCGAAAATTTGGGAGAAAAAAAATTTCAAAATTTGTACTGCAGGTTAACATATGCACAATTCCTACTTATATAAATCTATGAACTTAATTGTAGAAATTTAATATTAAACTATAAAGCTCTATTGCAATCAAGACCACCAACTTGCATATCTTAGTTCTACTATAGATTTTAATTTGATTAGTGCAACTATATTAAAGAAAAACACACAAAATGAAGAACATATTTCCACTGCAAAAAAATATGCTAACACACTTGAGAACAAAATTCTATGGTTCATGCCTTAGACAGGCTCTTGTGACGAGAGAGAGAGAGAGAGAGAGAGAGAGAGAGATTGCTTCATTAATTAATGGAAGGATATGTGTAGCATGAATTAAGGCATTGCATGCATGAATATGATGATAAATAAAAACTCAAAAATCTTTTAACTAATTTTGGATTTTAGAGAATGAAACATACCTGTTCTTCTCTTACGCCCATCATCATCTACCATCTCCATCTCCATCTCCATCTTCACCTCTCTCTCTCTCTCCTCTCTCTCTCTCTCTCTCTCTCTCTTCCCCCTCTCGCTGGCCTTTTTCTCTGAAGAAGTAACAATCCTGAAATAAGGTCAGCATGAATACAAGTATAGCCCAACACTCGATCAACCGGGCACCCAAAGCGCCACCACCGTTCAGAAATAGGGGACCCACGTGAGGTGTGGAATTTGGTTTTCTCTGCGAGAGGAGAGGGTCCCGGTATTTATCCATCTTTTAGCGCCGCCCAATTGTTTTGAGGACCAGAGGAGATGTGACCAGTAACAGAACGACGAGGGACTCGCAACGTCTCACGTGCCGGCACGTTCGACTGAGAGTGGGGGCCACTTTCATTGGTTTATTTTCTGGGTGGACAATGGTGTTAGAAATAAGGTTAGGACAAGAGAGGAAAGCGGTCACACCTGTACTCCACTGACGTTCCTAGTACTCATTCTTGTGATATGATGAGAGGACAAAAAATCAGTCTGATATGTTCGTTTTCTTTCCTTTTTTTTTCCTCCGTCTTGTTTATTGCTATTCATTATTTGTGAAAAGACATTATTTTTTAAATCTTTTTTAGATTTTAATTCAAAAAAGAGACCTTTTCCGAGCTAATTCCAAAACTGATATATTCTTGGTCACGTAAGCGCCACATAGGTGGACGGCATAATTGCCTGCCAACGAGGGACGGCGTACAGCGCGCGCAGTGCACGCAGCGCCCCGGTGTGCGGCCCGGGGAATTTTTCTTGGGTGGCTAGATGTTTACCGTGAGCGCGACCTTGATGAATCGCCGGTCGATGACGATGACGATTCAATACCTATTCAGATCAAGTTTTCGAGTTACTTTTGGTGAAAAAGTTTGTTGAAAGGCATAGACTGTAGTCATGCGTTTCTACTGCAACTTTCAGCATGAATCAGTCTTTTATACTGAATCGGAATCCACATAGGGGCTGTTTGGTTGCAATGAAGTGGGCGGAAGTAAGGAAATAGAGAAGTATAATTACTCACTTCCCTATCTATCCAAACACCGGAAAAGGAAATAAGAAAACCTTTTTTTTCTTTTATCTTTTCTCTTTTACACAACCATTTCCTCACTCCAGAGTGCTACAGTTAATTTTGTGGTCATGTAAATCACATTTGTAATAAATTGTAGCACAAAACAGTTAATTTTTTGACCATGTAAATCTCACTTGCATTCTAATTATAGTCTATTTTTTATTTTTCTTAATTAATTTTTATTTTAATATTATTTTATGGTCAACTTTGTGGTCAACTTTTCCACTTTCACTTTCACATTACCATACAAACGCCGGAAAAGACAAATATGTTCCAAACCACACTTCTCAACAACATCCAAACACCGGAAAACTTACTAACCAATTCTCAAGTTCCAAAGGGAATTATTACTGTTGGGTATTCTGCTTAACAAGAATCAATCTGACAACTTATCAAGATCACTGAGATATCAACAATCTAATTGGCCAGGTCGGCAAATATCAGGTGGGAGGTTTTCCGTTCAATAGAACGTTCCTTAATTTAAGAACCACCTTTCAATTTCCTTCCTTGGTTTAAGCACCAATTAGACTGAATCCAAGTCAGTCACAATATACTGTAAAGTATATCCCCTGTATAAGGATTTAATCCACTTATACAGTTTCACTTAGACTGAATCTAAGTCAATCTCGATATACTATAAAGTATATCCCCTGTATAAAGGACTTAGTCCACTTATACAGTAATTGAAGTGAGGTACGCTTACAGCGAATCTCCTTAAGACAATTACGTCCCCCGCACCGGTGCTTACGGGATAATGGACGCTGGTCTCCCAAGATACAACACTTCTTCACGGTATTTGGATAGCACTACCAAATCACCGTACGGTCGAACCGTAGTCAACCAGTACCTACACAGGATTAGCAAAACAGCGGTATAACGACAAATTTCAAATGAATATTTGTCTTACTCTTTTGGAGGAACACCCACTGTTGAGGACGTAGAAGGTTGAAGAATTTTGTCAGAATCTCCTTTAGGAAGTAGCTTCGGATTCCCACTTCACTTGGAAGTCGCAGATTCCCCTTCGTTGGAAGTCGTCTATTCCCACTTCACTGTTGGAAGTCGCTCTGGAATTCGAGGAGTCGAAATTCGCCGGAGCCCAGTTCAGAACGGAGTCAGAACTTTATAGAGAGAGAGAGATCTTTCAGAAGAGAGAAAGATTCTTCGGATTGGTGTGTCTGAGAATGGACCCCTGGAGCGCTTTTTATAGCGCTCTGGAGGGGTATTCTCGTCCGCCAATTCCAGCAGTCGCGACGGTTCGGACAGAACCGTCGCAACCGATCAACCGCCCTGTCGGTTTTCCGACAGCGGTTGGCGAACGGACGGATCTGTTCGCGCGGACGGACACTCGTTGGAGATTCGAAACCTTTCGCGGACCAACTGACCCTGATTCAAAAAGAACCAGGTAGGGAACCCAGGCCACGGACCACCGGACCACGAGCCACGAGCCACGAGCCCCGGGCCCGGCCCGGCTCCGGCGCCGGCCGGCCGCCGCCGCCGCCGCCAGCGGCGGCGCGCGTGCGCGCACGTACGTAAGTACGTGCATAGTTCCCTCCTTTTCGCGCGCGCGAAAACTCCAAGTACCCAAAGGGCACGCCCTTTGTTCTCATTTTTCTCTATTTATACCCCATGAGCTTCCAACACATGGCCAATGTGGGACTAAATGCTTGTAGCTAAATTTAGTCCCTTTGGCTTTGAATTAGGCAATCTTTGGACTTGAATATCTCATTCATTCGAAGTCGGAATTGAACATGTAATATACCACGTTCATCACAAATGGAAGGAGAACACACTCCAACCATCATCCGGTTGATTTGATCAACGGATCTCGCCATAATTCATCTCGAAGATTCAGCTTTATATTCTTCAATTCCAACAATCCCCCACAATGAATGGAGATTCAAGGAAATGACACACAAAGAGACTGACTCTATTGTGTAAGGTACTTGAGAAAAGAAACTGCATAAGGATAGGTGAACTAGGTCTTGAACCTTCCATAGTGAAAGCTTTATCGGACTTACTGGCTAATCAGTGAACTAGGTCTTGAACTGTTAGCCGTTAGTGTAAGTCAAGTCAACAAGCTTCACACAGTAACTTTCCAAATCAACTTTGGTTCTCTGTTGTGTCCGTTTTGGCCCTGGACATTCTTGGTTTCAGAGAGTATCTTTAGGGAATAACAGCCTCCATAGAGATTCCCAAAGAGCCGACCCAACTCTATACTCACATAGGTGATGGACCTATTAAGAGTAGTCTACTCTACTCCACTTGTTTAGTAACAAGATATAGGCATCATTAAAAGCGTTAAGCTTATCCTTAACCCACTTGTAGAAAAGCACTTATGTGCACCATAGGAATGGATTGGAGTCAAGCTCCCAAGTGCTTACTTGCTGAGTCAATCATAACTAGTTTTTTCCTCTTGAACTTAGTCCGTGGGATCTCCAGTCGCTAAGTGAGGTTTCCATTAAGCTGACTCGGTAAGGTTAGGCTTTTAGACCCATTCCCCTCGATGCGCAGTTTATACGCTCTCCACTTAAACCTTTAGTAAGCGGATCCGCTAAATTATCCTTTGACGATACAAAGTCAATAGAGATAATTCCATTTGAGAGCAACTGCTTCACGGTATTATGTCTACGACGAATATGTCTAGACTTACCGTTGTATATCACATTTTGTGCCCTAGATATAGCTGCTTGATTGTCGCAGTGTATACATATAGCGGGCACTAGCTTTTGCCACAACGGTATATCTTCTAAGAATTGTCGAAGCCATTCTGCTTCTTCTCCAGCCTTATCTAAGGCTATGAATTCCGATTCCATAGTGGAACGGGCAATACATGTTTGCTTAGAAGATTTCCATGATACTGCTGCTCCTGCTAGAGTAAATACGTATCCGCTAGTTGATTTTGATTCCTCAGAATCTGCAATCCAATTAGCATCACTGTATCCTTCCAGTACAGGAGGATACTTTCCATATTTCAAGGCATATTCCTTGGTATGTGATACGTAACCTAATACTCGTAGTAGAGCGGTCCAATGTAGATCACTAGGGTTGCTAGTATATCTACTTAACTTGCTTACAGCGTAAGCAATATCGGGTCTAGTGCAATTCATTAAATACATTAGACTTCCGATAATCTGAGAATACTCCAACTGGCGTATTCCAGTTCCTGCATTCTTATGAAGGTGGACGTGTGGGAGAAAAGGATTTGTATTCTCTTTTATCCCATGATCCTTGAATCTTTCTATCATCTTATCCACGTAGTGAGATTGAGATAGACTGATTCCATCTGGTGTTCTAGTAATTTTAATTCCTAAAATTACATCAGCAACCCCAGATCCTTCATATCAAAACAGTTGGATAACATTCTTTTAGTGGACTTAATAATCTCAATATTAGTCCCAAGTATCAACATGTCGTCTACATAAAGACAAACAATGATACATGCATCTCCAACTGTTTTAGTGTAAACACACTTATCGCATTCATTGATAGTGAATCCATCTTTGATCATGACACTATCAAATTTCTCATGCCATTATTTTGGAGCCTGTTTTAAACCGTATAAGGATTTTACCAATTTACACACCTTGTGTTCTTGGTTCTTGACTATAAATCCTTCTGGTTGCTCCATATAAATTTCTTCATTTAATTCACCATTTAAGAATGCAGTCTTGACATCCATTTGATGGATATCTAAGTTTTGCAATCGCAATCAACATCCGAATGGACGTTATTCTTGTTACTGGTGAATATGTATCGAAGTAGTCAAGTCCTTCTTTTTGCCGATAACCCTTGGCTACTAATCTAGCCTTGTACTTATCGATAGATCCATCGGGTTTTAATTTTCGTTTGAAAATCCACTTACACCCAATTGGTTTACTTCCAGGAGGCAAGTTTACCATTCCCAAGTATGATTACTTAGTATGGATTCTATTTTGCTATTTATAGCTTCTTTCCACATTTGTGCTTCTGGGTTTGACATAGCCTCTTTAAATGTTTCAGGCTCGCTCTCAATAGCGTATGCTATGAAATCTGGACCAAAATTTTGAGATTCTAGATCTCTGACTTCTTCTTGGTTCAATTTCCGCATTAACAATTGGTTCCTCGGGGCTTTCGTCCCTGAACGCCATCTCGTGTGTTCTTTTCCCAGAAGTCTTATCTGCTTCCCGTTTGTACGGAAAGATATCTTCAAAGAACACAGCATCTCGAGATTCGATAATCATGTTTACATGAATATCTGGTATTTCTGATTTATGAACCAGAAACCTATAGGCACTACTATTCAAGGCATAGCCTATGAATATGCAGTCTATAGTTTTTGCTCCCAACTTAGTCTTTTTGGGTAATGGTGCCAGCACCTTTGCAAGGCACCCCCACATTTTGAGGTAATGGTAGGAAGGTGTCCTTCCATGCCATAACTCGAATGGTATAAGACCAAGTTTCTTGTGGGGTACTCTATTTAGAATATGATTTGCAGTTAATAGAGCTTCCCCCCACAAGTTCTGCGGAGCTCCAGAACTTACGAGCATGGAGTTAACCATCTCCTTCAAAGTTCTGTTCTTCCGTTTAGCAATTCCATTCTGCTGAGGAGTGTATGGTGCTGTAGTTTGATGTATTATACCAAAACTAGCACATAACTCACTAAAATCATTTGATTCATATTCTCCGCCTCTATCGGATTTTAGAATCTTGATTTTCTTGTTGAGTTGATTCTCAACTTCGGCTTTATATGTTGTAAACATATTTATTGCCTCATCCTTACTGTTCAAAAGATACACATAACAGTATCTTGTACAGTCATCGATAAAAGTAATGAAATACTTTTTACCGCCTCTAGTTGGCATAAACTTCAAGTCACATAGATCGCTATGAATTAACCCTAAAGGTTCTGTCTTTCGATCTATTGAGTGAAATGAATTTTTAGCCAACTTGGCCTTAACACAAACCTCACACTTGCGAATTTCTTCCAAGTTGAGTTTAGGAATATATCCCAGATTAGACAAGTTTTTCAAAGACTTGTAATTTACATGCCCTAATCTAGCATGCCACAGAATAGGAGACTCAAGCAAATAAACAGAAGATTTTCCTTTTATTAGCTTTGGGTACAAATACACGGACTTTTTATCAACCACTGCAACATTGGCTTTGAAAAGTCCATCTACAAGATAACCCTTTCCCACATACATCCCTCCCTTAGTAAGTACAAATTTGTCGGATTCAAATACAATTCTAAATCCTTTCTTACTAAGTATAGATCCGGAAATCAGATTCTTTCGGATGTCTGGAACATGAAGGACATCGTTAAGAGTAAGCTCTTTGCCCGATGTCCACTTCAGGATGACCTTGCCCTTTCCTTCAACCTTTGAGGAAGCTGAATTACCATGAATAATTGCTCATCTTGCTCTAGCCTTTGATATTCTGAGAATAACAATTTCTCCGAGCAGATGTGCCTGGTAGCTCCCGTGTCTACCCACCAGTCTTTGTTATTGGTTGTCAGATTTACTTCTGACACCACAGCAGAAAGACTTGGTGATTCATGGTTGGTCATGTTGGCCTGTGGGTGGCTTTTTTTGTTCTTCTTTTGACGGCTGCGGCATTCATTTGCTTTGTGACCTTCTTTGTTGCAGATGTAACAGGTCCCTTTGAAGCGCATGGTTCTGCCGTCTTGAGCCTTGCCTTTGTACCCCTGGGAAGGCTTCTTCCTCTTCAAGTTTTTGGAAGTAGATGCTTTCCCCTTTAAGTCCTCGATCACATTTGCTTTTGCTTCGTAGGAGTTCTTGCTGCTCCTTTTCTCGGACTTGCGGTTGTCCTCCTCTATACGAAGCCTCACAATGAGATCCTCCAACTTTAGCTCCTTTCTCTTGTGCTTCAGGTAGTTCTTGAAGTCTCTCCACGCAGGGGGAGCTTCTCCACGATGGTTGCAACCTGAAAAGTTTTAGGAAGAATCATACCTTCGGCCTCTATCTCGTGCAAGATAAGTTGGAACTCTTGCACCTGACTGATGACAGTCTTGCTATCCACCATTTTGTACTCCAGAAATCGTCCAACGACGAACTTCTTGGTACCAGCATCTTCAGTCTTGTACTTCTTGTCAAGACTGGCCCATAACTTCTTTGCCGTAGTAATCGGACTGTAGACATTGTAAAGAGTCATCCAGTCCATTAAGAACATAATTTCGGCAAAGGAAGTCACCTTGTGTCCAAGCATCGAATGCAAGGACTGAATCCCGATCAGTTCCGGGTTCTGGTGGATCCTCCTGCAGGAATTTGGCCAGATGTAGAGTGGTCAAGTAGAAGCATCTTCTGTTGCCACCTCTTGAACTCTGTGCCATCAAACTTTCCTGGCTTCTCCGGCTTCGGGTTAGGAAGTGGAGTTGGCATCAAACCTTGGAGCGGTATGTTTGTTGCCTTGCTGGAGGTATCTTGATTTGTCTCAGACATTTTTTCTGCAAGTTCAAGCAGAACAGAAGTGAGAAACAATAATTGTCTTAAGATTGTTGGGTATTCTGCTTAACAAGAATCAATCTGACAACTTATCAAGATCACTGAGATATCAACAATCTAATTGGCCAGGTCGGCAAATATCAGGTGGGAGGTTTTCCGTTCAATAGAACGTTCCTTAATTTAAGAACCACCTTTCAATTTCCTTCCTTGGTTTAAGCACCAATTAGACTGAATCCAAGTCAGTCACAATATACTGTAAAGTATATCCCCTGTATAAAGGATTTAATCCACTTATACAGTTTCACTTAGACTGAATCTAAGTCAATCTCGATATACTATAAAGTATATCCCCTGTATAAAGGACTTAGTCCACTTATACAGTAATTGAAGTGAGGTACGCTTACAGCGAATCTCCTTAAGACAATTACGTCCCCCGCACCGGTGCTTACGGGATAATGGACGCTGGTCTCCCAAGATACAACACTTCTTCACGGTATTTGGATAGCACTACCAAATCACCGTACGGTCGAACCGTAGTCAACCAGTACCTACACAGGATTAGCAAAACAGCGGTATAACGACAAATTTCAAATGAATATTTGTCTTACTCTTTTGGAGGAACACCCACTGTTGAGGACGTAGGAAGGTTGAAGAATTTTGTCAGAATCTCCTTTAGGAAGTAGCTTCGGATTCCCACTTCACTTGGAAGTCGCAGATTCCCACTTCGTTGGAAGTCGTCTATTCCCACTTCACTGTTGGAAGTCGCTCTGGAATTCGAGGAGTCGAAATTCGCCGGAGCCCAGTTCAGAACGGAGTCAGAACTTTATAGAGAGAGAGAGAGATCTTTCAGAAGAGAGAAAGATTCTTCGGATTGGTGTGTCTGAGAATGGACCCCTGGAGCGCTTTTTATAGCGCTCTGGAGGGGTCGGACCCGGACCCGGACCCGGGCCCGGGCCCGGGCCCGGGCCCGGGCCGGCACCGGCGCCGGCCGCCGCCGCCGCCGCCCCGCCAGCGGCGGCGCGCGTGCGCGCACGTACGTAAGTACGTGCATAGTTCCCTCCTTTTCGCGCGCGAAAACTCCAAGTACCCAAAGGGCACGCCCTTTGTTCTCATTTTTCTCTATTTATACCCCATGAGCTTCCAACACATGGCCAATGTGGGACTAAATGCTTGTAGCTAAATTTAGTCCCTTTTGGCTTTGAATTAGGCAATCTTTGGACTTGAATATCTCATTCATTCGAAGTCGGAATTGAACATGTAAATATACCACGTTCATCACAAATGGAAGGAGAACACACTCCAACCATCATCCGGTTGATTTGATCAACGGATCTCGCCATAATTCATCTCGAAGATTCAGCTTTATATTCTTCAATTCCAACAATTACTACTTCCACCCTTTCTTCATTCCTCACTCCTCACTTCCACCCTTATATAGTAACATACCATTAGATTCAGATGAAAGCCTATTTTCTACATTGTGGATTCAGCTCAATCAGAGCCTGGGATAAAAGTTAGGCAAGAGTAGTGAACGTTGTGCATGCTACAGCCACTTCATAGTCCTGCATTTCTGTTGCAACTTTTAGTCTGAATCAGTCTTTCATACTGAATCAGAATTCACAGAATAATATACCTTTAGATTCGGACGAAGTATATTTTCTAAACGCCGTGGATTCAGCACAATAAAGAGCCCTAGGCTAACAGTTATAATTAGAATAGTGACATTATACAGGCTGCACTGCAAATTCAGGCGGTCTCTTGCAAGATTTTCTCACTGAAAACAAATGATGCTAAAACTCGTTCCTAGTATCAACATATTGAGTCCTACAATGAGGATACACACAAGGGAGCGTATGTTGACACAAACGATTCACGTAACGTGGTTTTGGACATGTGGTAATCCTACGGTGATGATATACTCACGTATGCCATGGGCAAAGTATTAGGCTTCGTGGTGGGGTGTTGTACTTGTTTGTTTTATCAGTTTTCAAAAATTTCAATTTTTTTTTTGAGTGGTGATAGAACTGGTATTATTTGTGTGATTATGAAATTATGACGGGTGGTAGCTGGAAAGCATGCGACCTTCTTGATCTCAGATTTTCGAACTAATTATAATATATTGGGCTAATCAATACTCACACCTTTGGTGTTGTTGCCAAAAATGTATTTCGATCCTATTATCTCCATAATTAAGAATGGCAACTAAGTCCACAATGATAGAACTTTTGAATGGATAGAAACTCATAAAAGATAATTATGATCTTTGGCCACACGAAATGCAATTAATTCTTTAAAGGATAAGGAACTTTTGGAGAGTACTAATCATGAATTGATCAATAAGACTCGATCATATATTTAAGCAATAGGCATGATGATATCATGCACAAGTTCTTGGATATTGGCACTGGTTTCTTGTTATGGAAGATGTGAGAGAAATAAACGAAGATGTGTGCAATACTGGGGTTAAGGCTCATGCTCTAAAGCTTGATTCTTATAGGAAGAAGACAGGAAACCTGGAAATCTAAAGTAACAGTTGATTTTAGAGGGTATTTCCTTTTCTATAGGAAAAAGAACTCCTTTAAAATCTTTTATAATAATTGTGATTTTGGATGTGAGCATTGTCTTCAGGACAAGGCTAGCCTGTTTGTTTCGTTGCAAAACGTCGCAAGTCGTAAGTCGTAAAATGAGAATGAAAAAAGTGAACTGTAGCAGAGAAAATGTATTGTGTTTACGGTGTTTGGTTGATAAAGTGAAGTGTAAATGGAAAAGTATATTGTGTTTTACAGTGTTTGGTTGATAAAGTGAAAGTGTAAATGGTAAAGTATATTATGTTTTACGCTGTTTGGTTGGTAATGTAAAAGTGTAAGTAAAAAGTTGACCACAAAATTAACTGTAGCAGTGATTTAAATATTATAAATACTATTAAATTAAATCTACTATGCAAATTAAATTGTATTAATAAATTTGAGATAAAAATTAATAATCTTAATATTTTATTTATAACAATAATATTAATAAAATATTAGTATAAATAGTAAAATATTACTAAAATATTAACTAAATAAATAATATAAAATTTTAAGAAAATCTAAAGAACATTATAAAATTTTAAGAATACTAATAAAATATAAATATTAAAAAATCTTATAACAATAATAAAATATAGTTATAATATATAATATTAAAAATACTTGAAAATTATTATAATATAAATTTTATTACAATATTATTGTAATATTATAGAAATATAAAATTAACAAAGTAAAATATAATTATAATTTAATAATAAATTATCATTAAAGTATTATTATACTGAATTATTATTACAATATTAACATAATAAATATTAATAATAATAAAATATATTATGATATTAATAAAGTAATTTTTATATTAAAAATAAATAATTAAATATATAGTAATTTTATATTAAAGTATAATATTGTTATATTAATAAAATATTAACTCTAAATAAAATAATAAAAATGGAATAAGTATTAATAAAATAATAAAGTATTAAATAAATATTAAATAAAAATATTAAATTAAATAGTCAAATATTAAATATTAAAACAATATTAAAAACAATAAAAAAATTTAAGATTAAAAATATAAAATAATTAAGAATTAAATAAGAAATTGAACACTATTTAAAATATTAAATATTTATAATATTAAAATTATATATTGATTATCAAGTAACTGTTTTGAACTGTAAGTATACTACAAGCGAGAGTTACTTGACCACAAAATTAACTGTAGCAACTGCAAGCGGGAAAATATAAGTGTAAAAGTGAGATTTACATGACCACAAATTAACTGTAGCAACTGCAAGTGAGAAAAGAAGAGTTGCATTTTGCAACTTGTTTTCAGCGAAACAAACAATGGAAAATGAACAAAAAGTTTTACGACTTGCGTTTGCGACGTTTTGCGGCGAAACAAACATGCCCATATAAGAAAGCGTTTGGTATAGCTGAATGAGCAACTGAGCTGTTGCAACTCATCTACTCAGATATGTGTGAGTCAATGAGTGTGAAGGCACGAAACGGCACGCCTCATTTCATTACTTTTATTGTTTCACACTTTCGGACAACCTATACTTGATTACTTGTAAATTGAATGGATTACATTGCTTTAGGCTCTACATATCCGAAGTGGAGAATCAGTTAGGGAAGAGAGTGAAAGCACTCAGGACCTATAGAGGATGGAAATACCTATCAGATGATTTAAAAAATATTTGTGCGAAAAAGGGTATAGTGAGACAATTGACTACTCCTTCTACACCAGAGCAAAATAATGTGGCTGAAAGGAGGAATAGAACCTTACTAGATATGGTGAGATCAATGATGGATCAAGCTAGCTTGCCAATTTCATTTTAAGGAGCGATTGTACACGTATATTGCATAATCTATTACTGTATTCCCACAGTTATTGTGTAATAAACTCTACTAATTATCTTGTATTATGTTTAAATTGTGCAGGTGATTATTTGGAGGGAGAGAAGATAACCAAATAAATACCATTAAATCGGATTTCTATGGATTTATTTGGTTAGCTTGAAGATCAACAGGGATATTGCTAAATCCATAACTCAAACTGAAAAACCCATTGGATAAGATGAGATATTAGAAAAATCAATGCCACGCGCCGCGGATCCACAGCGTAGTTAGGGTGGTTGGGGGAGCGTTTGCTTCCCTATCTTCAGACGCTTCTCACCTTTCAGTTTCAGCTATAAATACTATACATTCTGAAGGAAAATGGCACCAGAGAGCTAGGGTTAGGATCTTACTCTAGTTTAACTTAGGATTTTTTTTCTTTATAATTTTCTGTTTTCTTCATAGCTAGATTAGAGAGAGATTCATAAGAAAAAGTGAGAGTGATTTCAAGAGTGACACTTGATGTAACTTATTCTTTTTTTTTGTAGTTTTTCGATGTAACTGAAGCTTGATTTTTATGTTATTCTTCGTGTTTTTCTTTAGTACTTACACTGTAATACCCCGTTCCCGGAATACGTACTTAGTTGCGTATTCAGTTTTCCTATCGTGTTTTTTTTCAAATTACTTCCTGTATTCGACCGATTTCAGTTCCAAATGTCATTTTCCTATACTTTGGATTTTATATGATTTTCTGGAATTTTCCTGAATTTAATTAAATATTTTCAAAACCGGTGTCGACCAGTGCCGCTGATCGATTCTCAGATTTTTATCTTGCCAACAGTTAGGAATTTCTAGAAAGTCCTTTAGACATTATTTTTTAGAATCATATTTTCTATCTAAATACTTTTTCTGAGAATTTTACGAATTTATGAAAATTCCAACGGAGTCGGTGAGTAACTGATTCCGGGATTTTTAGTTTTAAAACTATAAACTATTTCTTCAAACGAATTGCACCATGAGTCTTCAAATCTTATTCTTGATTTTTAGTAAAATTTTCAGGTCATTCCGAGATACTTGAATTTCGGACATTTTTTCAATAATCCCAAAATTTCACAATTTCCACCTCATTTCCCACTCACTTCCCCACCTAACCCCACTCATTCTCTCTCTCTCCCACAGCCGGCCAAGTGGCTAGGTGAGGGACACCTCACTCCCCTCCCTTTTTGCAAGAAAACCCCTCTCTTCCACCTAAATTCCACCCCCTTTACAAAATCCCAAACATATAAAAGCTTTCCCCTTTGCATTCTACTCTTTTCTTCTCCACTTCAACAAAAGAGAAACCTTCACCAAAGTCTCTCCTCCTTCCTCAAACTGAACCCTAGCTCCAAGAACACCCCAAGCTCTTCACCTCCAGCTCAAGCTACTACTTTGGAGCTTGGATCGTAGCTCTCTTCGTCGTCAAGGATCAATTAGGAGCTAACCGTCAACCACACTCTTTCCGGACTCGTAGAGCTTCAAATCAAACGGTTCCAAGTGAGTATTTCACTCACCAAGACTTGAATTAGCCCTAGAACACTTGTATCTACACCTCTTGTACACCTAGGTCACCAAAAACCATGAATTGAACCATCAAACACAATTTCCAGAAAATCTGTTCTGTCACTGTTTTTCCCACGATTAGTCGACTTACCCTAGGAGCTAGTCGACTAGAACACTTAGTTGAAACTTAGTTTTCTGGAAAACACAGTATTAGTCGACTTACCCCAAATATCAGTCGACTAATCTTTTCTGGACATAAATCTCAACTCTCTGGAAATCCCTATTAGTCGACTCCTGAATCCTCCTAGTCGACTAATCCTCCCTGGACCAGAAACCCAACTTTCTGTATCAGCAGACTTAGTCGACTTCAGTCTCTGTTAGTCGACTGGAGACCCCTATTAGTCGACTAACCCTTACCCCTAGTCGACTAATTCTGACTGTGTGTCATAATTAATTTCTGTTCTGAATTTGGTTCTTATGCTTGTTACATGTATGTTATATCTTGCTTGTTCATGATTCGATACTGGCTCTACATGACCTATTACTGGATGGATGTATCTCTTGTTATCTCATGACTTATTATTGCATATACTCGTTTCATGACATGTTAAATAGTAAACATCACCACTTATCATGCCATCTCTTAAAACTAAGCATGATACACTTGACTTTTACATAAAAAGCACCAACTTACATATGGGTCGGGGGAAACATGCGGATATCGATACGTGTTCGTGTTTACAGTGGTATTAGGTATATTGTACAATCATATTCCGGTCTTACCTGAGAGCCTCCAGGGGACCGAGGGGAGTGCTTGCTCCCTATTCCTGAATACTGTCATGACTAAGGGCTTACATAAGACCCTCCTGAATAGCCTAGCGGCTGGCTTCCGTCACCAGCAACGGAACAATCCTGGACCGTTATCCCGGGCATGTACGGGGTCCACTGTAAACATAGTTCGTCGATAACCCCGCTGTTTCCAATAACAACCTTGTATTACTAGGATATGGATCTATGTGCGCTGGGACGCTGGGTCACATAGCTAGATATCACTGTAAAGCAAGTAATAATAATAATAGACTAGAGCTATGCATTCATTCCTTTCTGACTTCAGTTCTATATGCTTTCCTTACCCGTTGGTTTATATTCATTATACTGTTCCAGTTTTCCTTATTCTTGTATCCTAGCCATTTGGCCATATATATTGTTTATCGTTATATGTCTTGATCCCTTGGATTTTCATATTCAGATTCCGAGGCTTGGGTCGAAGTGGAGCCATCCACCGAAGATCAGGCTTTCTTTAGTGAGCAGGCAGATTAGCTCCGGTCCTCGTGCCAGTTTCTCTCCTTTTGTCTCACGGGATCTCCATCCTACTCGTGAGCCTTTTTGTATTTTTGTTGTACCTTTTTGCTGTTGGGCTGGTTGTGATGAAAAGATACATGTAAAGTGTAATATTTTATCATACTCTGTGATGACTTGTACTTGTACTTTATGTTGGCATGTGATGGATATCACGCTTGGTCGTGTACTCTGATTTTTGTTGTACTTTTATGCTTAGCGTATATACGTGGGGGCACCTTTTGACCAACGTATATACGTCGCAGTGACGTCTCCGTATTCGTGGAATCGGGGCGTTACAGGTTGGTATCAGAGCCTAGGCTCTCACACCTAAAGTACAATCAAGCAGCAAATTAATAATTTGCTGATGCCAACTACAATGTACAAAGTTATCTAGTCCTTCTTGATTCCTCCTTGATTCCATCCCTTGTCCTAAATTCCTTCCATTTTTTCCAATTCCAGTTATCTTTCACCAATCGGTATGGAGAGAAGGACGGGCCGTAACAACTCTGGGCAAGCCTCTAATGGACCCACTGGAGACCATGTGGATATTCTGAGAGTCATTCAGACTATGATGGGGAACCAGCAGCAGCAGACGGAGCTCCTCCGGCAGGAATTGGCAGCTCCCAAGGAGCAGAGGCCCGGAAATGTATCGGACTTCAGGCGGCTGCAACCAGCCCTCTTCACGGGAGAAGAGAAGCCCTTGGATGCTGAGCAATGGCTGACAGATACCGCAGACTTGTTGAATGCGGCCAGAGTACCGAAGGAGAATCAAGTGGAGGTCGCCAAGATTCAGCTGAAGGACATAGCCAGAACTTGGTGGCTAGCTGAAGAGGCCAGATGGAGAAACCTGTCACCTGGGACACGTTCTCCAAGAGCTTTTATAGCAGATTCTTCCCTGCTACTGCTCAGAAAGACATGGAAGAGCAGTTTATCAGGCTTCAGCAAGGGAGCAAGTCCGTGGACGAGTATGCTGCGGAGTTTCTTAGATTGAGCCGCTTTGCTCCGTACATGGTAACGGACGAGGAGAAGCGGGCAAGTAGGTTCCAGCAGGGCTTGCAGATGGACATTCAGATGTTCTTAATGCCCCAACAGCTGAAGACTTATTCGGAGGTTCTCACCATAGCTCGAGAAGTTGAGCGTGGGCTTGAGAAGAAGCGAGAGGATCAGATGAGGAACCAGGCCATGAAGAGGCCGTTTCCTCCAATGGGGAGAGGAGGCCCATTCAGAGCAGCGAAGGTGCAGATGAGGCAGCAATTCAGACCAGCTCCTTACCAGGAGGGCCAACCATCGACCTTCTGCAGTTATTGTCAGAAACCGGGCCACATTCGTCAGAATTGCCGTAGGGCAAATGGATTGTGTTTGGTGTGTGGGTCCAGGGATCATTCTATAGAAGCCTGTCCGCACAGAAGGATGGGGATAGCCGGTCAAGCTGTGCCAGCACTGCAGGGACCGAGTGGACAGAGAGCACTTCCAGGGCCACCGGGGCAGAGGAATCAGGGACCGATGATCAGGAAAGTCCCTCCCCCTCCTCCGCAGCAAGCTATTCGCCCAATCCAGAGGGGAGCTAGGACAGCAGCAGGGCGTGGAAGAGGTCAAGCCTACAACTTGACGGAAGTGGAAGCTGAGACTTCTGAGGAGGTGATAACAGGTAATATCAGGGTGCATTCTCAACCTGTTTTAGCCCTCTTCGATTCCGGTGCTTCGCATTGTTTTATCTCAGATTATTTTGTGGCATTGCATTCTATACCTGTTAAAGTGTTAGACCTCAAATGGGAGATTAGTACTGGGAATGGAGTAGTCATGTCTTCTAGGGTCTGTGCTGATTGTCCAGTGGAACTTTGTGATAAGACCTTGGCCATAGATATGCTCGTGCTAGACACTAAAGGGTACGACGTGATCTTAGGCATGACCTGGCTCAGTCAGTATTATGCAGTTATTGACTGTAGGGAGAAGAAGATTATTTTCAGGATCCCCCGTCAACCGGAATTTCAATTTAGTGGTGAGGTGAAGTCTACCAAGAGAAAGACTCGGTTGACTACTTCGGAGGTTCAGAAAGGAGTACCGGTGTGGGATGAATTTCCAGGAGTGTTTGCTGAGATCTCAGGACTGCCACCTAAAAGGGTGATCGAGTTCTCAATTGATACTGTGCCTGGGACAGCTCCTATATCTAAGGCTCCGTACAGGATGGCACCGACGGAGTTAGAGATTCTGAAGAAGCAGCTGCAGGAATACTCAGACAAGGGATTGATTCGGCCAAGTGCTTCACCATGGGGAGCTCCAGTGCTTTTGGCGAACAAGAAGGATGGTGGTAAGAGGCTTTGTATTGATTATAGGGAATTGAACAAGGTAACCATCAAGAACAAGTATCCCTTGCCAAGGATTGATGATTTGTTTGATCAGCTTCATGGAGCCCGGGTATTCTCTAAATTGGATTTGCAGTCAGGGTACCATCAGCTAAGGATGAAGACGGAGGATATCCCGAAGACGGCATTCAGGACCCGTTATGGCCACTATGAATTCCTAGTTATGCCTTTCGGAGTCACCAATGCCCCTGCAGTTTTCATGGATTTGATGAACCGAGTGTTCTCGCCCTACTTGGATCAGTTCGTTGTTGTCTTCATAGATGACATCTTGATCTATTCCAAGAACAACAAGGAGCATGCTGAACACTTGAGGATTGTGTTGCAGACCCTCCAGCAGGAGCAGCTTCATGCCAAGAGGAGCAAGTGTGACTTCTGGTTGGACAGTATAGCCTTCCTTGGGCACATTGTTTCAACAGAAGGGATTTCAGTTGACCCCAGCAAAGTCCAGGCGGTGAGAGATTGGCCAATTCCGAGGACGGTGACTGAGATTAAGAGTTTTCTTGGACTAGCAGGATATTACAGACGCTTTGTCCAGGATTTCTCTAGGATTGCAGCCCCGTTGACCAAACTCACCCGGAAAGGAGAAAGGTACCTATGGACAGAGGAATGTACTGCAGCTTTTGAGCAGTTGAAGCAGAGGCTCATTTCAGCTCCAATCCTGAAGACTCCCTCGGGTAGAGGAGGGATGGTCATTTTCAGTGATGCATCAGGGAAAGTCCTGGGGTGTGTACTTATGCAACATGATCATGTCATAGCATATGCATCCAGGCAACTGAAGACTCATGAGCGGAATTACCCAACTCATGACTTGGAGCTAGCAGCTGTGATATTTGCATTGAAGATCTGGAGGCATTATCTTCTGGGAGATAAAGTGTGATATACACGGATCATAAGAGCCTCAAGTATATTTTCTCACAGAAAGAGTTGAACATGAGACAGAGGCGGTGGCTGGAGCTGATGGCGGACTATGATATTGACTTGCAATACCATCCAGGCAAGGTCAATACAGTACCAGATGCACTGAGCAGGATGCCAGAGAATAGGGTGCTTGTCCAAATCACTCAGCAGAAAGAGTTGATTCAGGACATTATCAGATTGGACTTGATGTTGGTTCGGGAAACTGAGGAAGCAGGGCAGCTCATGGCTTTGCGGATTCAGCCGACATTAATAGATGAGATCAAGGAAGCTCAGAAGGAAGACCCCAGATTGCAGCAGTTCCGAGCTCAGGTAGAGGCTGGATTGAGGACTGATATCAGTATTCATCCGGATGGTGCCTTATATTTTGGTAGCAGGCTTTGTGTTCCCCAAGGAGAAGTTCGGCAGAAGATTTTGGCGGAAGCTCACAGTTCAGCATATTCCATACACCCGGGGGGAAACAAGATGTATCAGGATATGAAGAAGCAGTTTTGGTGGAATGCTATGAAGAGGGAGATAGCTCAGTTTGTAGCCAAGTGCCTGGTGTGCCAGCAGATAAAGATAGAGCATCAGAGGACAGCTGGCTTCTGCAACCTTTACCGATTCCCGAGTGGAAGTGGGAGCACATTACCATGGATTTTGTTACGGCATTGCCTCGAAGTCCTAAAGGTAATAATGCTGTGTGGATAATCATTGATCGCCTCACTAAGTCAGCTCACTTCATACCATTCAGGGTGGGTCAATCAACGGAGGTTCTGGCAGACAAGTACATGAAGGAGATAGTTCGTCTTCATGGAGTTCCAGTCAGTATTGTTTCAGACAGAGACACCAGATTCAGATCCCATTTCTGGGAGAGTCTCCAAGAAAGTCTAGGGACTCGTCTGAAATTCAGTACATCATATCATCCTCAGACAGACGGACAATCTGAGAGGACTATCCAGATTCTTGAGGATATGTTGAGGACCTGCATGATTGAATTCCAGGGATCATGGGAAGACCATCTTCACTTGGCGGAGTTTTCTTATAATAACAGTTATCAAGCAAGTATCAAGATGGCACCTTTTGAGGCACTGTATGGAAGGAAGTGTCGGTCACCGATTTGTTGGGATGAAGTCGGTGAGAGGAGACTTTTGGGGCCAGAGATTCTGATTCAGACCACAGAGAAAGTTAGAATCATCAGAGACCACCTCAGGGCAGCACAGAGCCGTCAGAAGAGTTGGGCTGACACACAGAGAAGGCCATTGGAGTTCCAGGCAGGAGATCATGTGTTTTTAAAGATATCACCTACCAGAGGAGTGATCCGGTTCGGTACTCGTGGAAAGCTTAGTCCGAGGTACATCGGCCCATTCGAGATCTTGGACCGTGTGGGAGATGTATCGTACAGATTGGCTTTACCTCCATCTTTGGAGGGAGTGCACAATGTTTTCACGTATCTCAGTTGAGGAAGTATGTAAAGGATGATAGTCATATTTTGGACCATTCAGAACTGGAACTGCAGCCAGATTTATCGTATCAGGAGGAGCCGATGGCCATTTTGGATAAGAGTGTGAAGACACTGAAGAATAAGGCTATACCATTAGTGTTGGTGTCTTGGAACAGGCATGCCCCTGGAGAGGCCACGTGGGAACGAGAGGATGTTATCCGTGAGCGTTACCCTCATCTCTTCACAACTTGATTGGTAAGACTCTTCCTTTCATTCTTATCTATCGGCATTTTCCTTCTTATCCTTATTTATCTGTTCCCTTTCACTTTACGAAATTTCGAGGACGAAATTTTGTAAGGTGGGTAGATTGTAATACCCCGTTCCCGGAATACGTACTTAGTTGCGTATTCAGTTTCCCTATCGTGTTTTTTTTCAAATTACTTCCTGTATTCGACCGATTTCAGTTCCAAATGTCATTTTCCTATACTTTGGATTTTATATGATTTTCTGGAATTTTCCTGAATTTAATTAAATATTTTCAAAACCGGTGTCGACCAGTGCCGCTGATCGATTCTCGGATTTTTATCTTGCCAACAGTTAGGAATTTCTAGAAAGTCCTTTAGACATTATTTCTTAGAATCATATTTTCTATCTAAATACTTTTTCTGAGAATTTTACGAATTTATGAAAATTCCAACGGAGTCGGTGAGTAACTGATTCCGGGATTTTTAGTTTTAAAACTATAAACTATTTCTTCAAACGAATTGCACCATGAGTCTTCAAATCTTATTCTTGATTTTTGGTAAAATTTTCAGGTCATTCCGAGATACTTGAATTTCGGACATTTTTTCAATAATCCCAAAATTTCACAATTTCCACCTCATTTCCCACTTACTTCCCCACCTAACCCCACTCATTCTCTCTCTCTCCCACAGCCGGCCAAGTGGCTAGGTGAGGGACACCTCACTCCCCTCCTTTTTGCAAGAAAACCCCTCTCTTCCACCTAAATTCCACCCCCTTTACAAAATCCCAAACATATAAAAGCTTTCCCCTTTGCATTCTACTCTTTTCTTCTCCACTTCAACAAAAGAGAAACCTTCACCAAAGTCTCTCCTCCTTCCTCAAACTGAACCCTAGCTCCAAGACACCCCAAGCTCTTCACCTCCAGCTCAAGCTACTACTTTGGAGCTTGGATCGTAGCTCTCTTCGTCGTCAAGGATCAATTAGGAGCTAACCGTCAACCACACTCTTTCTGGACTCGTAGAGCTTCAAATCAAACGGTTCCAAGTGAGTATTTCACTCACCAAGACTTGAATTAGCCCTAGAACACTTGTATCTACACCTCTTGTACACCTAGGTCACCAAAAACCATGAATTGAACCATCAAACACAATTTCCAGAAAATCTGTTCTGTCACTGTTTTTTCCCACGATTAGTCGACTTACCCTAGGAGCTAGTCGACTAGAACACTTAGTTGAAACTTAGTTTTCTGGAAAACACAGTATTAGTCGACTTACCCCAAATATCAGTCGACTAATCTTTTCTGGACATAAATCTCAACTCTCTAGAAATCCCTATTAGTCGACTCCTGAATCCTCCTAGTCGACTAATCCTCCTGGACCAGAAACCCAACTTTCTGTATCAGCAGACTTAGTCGACTTCAGTCTCTGTTAGTCGACTGGAGACCCCTATTAGTCGACTAACCCTTACCCCTAGTCGACTAATTCTGACTGTGTGTCATAATTAATTTCTGTTCTGAATTTGGTTCTTATGCTTGTTACATGTATGTTATATCTTGCTTGTTCATGATTCGATACTGGCTCTACATGACCTATTACTGGATGGATGTATCTCTTGTTATCTCATGACTTATTATTGCATATACTCGTTTCATGACATGTTAAATAGTAAAGATCACCACTTATCATGCCATCTCTTAAAACTAAGCATGATACACTTGACTTTTACATAAAAAGCACCAACTTACATATGGGTCGGGGGAAACATGCGGATATCGATACGTGTTCGTGTTTACAGTGGTATTAGGTATATTGTACAATCATATTCCGGTCTTACCTGAGAGCCTCCAGGGGACCGAGGGGAGTGCTTGCTCCCTATTCCTGAATACTGTCATGACTAAGGGCTTACATAAGACCCTCCTGAATAGCCTAGCGGCTGGCTTCCGTCACCAAGCAACGGAACAATCCTGGACCGTTATCCCGGGCATGTACGGGGTCCACTGTAAACATAGTTCGTCGATAACCCCGCTGTTTCCAATAACAACCTTGTATTACTAGGATATGGATCTATGTGCGCTGGGACGCTGGGTCACATAGCTAGATATCACTGTAAAGCAAGTAATAATAATAATAGACTAGAGCTATGCATTCATTCCTTTCTGACTTCAGTTCTATATGCTTTCCTTACCCGTTGGTTTATATTCATTATACTGTTCCAGTTTTCCTTATTCTTGTATCCTAGCCATTTGGCCATATATATTGTTTATCGTTATATGTCTTGATCCCTTGGATTTGCATATTCAGATTCCGAGGCTTGGGTCGAAGTGGAGCCATCCACCGAAGATCAGGCTTTCTTTAGTGAGCAGGCAGATTAGCTCCGGTCCTCGTGCCAGTTTCTCTCCTTTTGTCTCACGGGATCTCCATCCTACTCGTGAGCCTTTTTGTATTTTTGTTGTACCTTTTGCTGTTGGCTGGTTGTGATGAAAAGATACATGTAAAGTGTAATATTTTATCATACTCTGTGATGACTTGTACTTGTACTTTATGTTGGCATGTGATGGATATCACGCTTGGTCGTGTACTCTGATCTTTGTTGTACTTTTATGCTTAGCGTATATACGTGGGGGCACCTTTTGACCAACGTATATACGTCGCAGTGACGTCTCCGTATTCGTGGAATCGGGGCGTTACATACACTCTTATGTTTGATCTCAAACCGTATGAATCTAATGGCCTCGAATAACTCTTGCCCACGCAAGAGCAACTGATGGTTTATGACGATGGATCCCCACTTCTAAACGGGTAAGTTCTGTATCATTTAATGCTTGCTTTTCATAGTTTTGATGATATAATATAGACAATTTGGAATTAGGATAATCTTATATTCCATGCGGTGGTTGCCTTCAAGCCAAAGAAAGTCGTTGCTAAAGATCCAAGGTGATGCAAACATCAAAGGTAAGTACACTAGTAGGAACACTAATTGATCTTAATCATGATTTTTTTTTCTTTTTATTTCTTTTCAAAATCAAAAATACAAACATTTTTTTCTATTTTTCTTCTTCTCTTTTTGCTACTCTTTCTTATAACTTAACATAGTTTTTCTTTTATTTTCAACACTAAGAAGTAACTCTTAACCGTTTTTTTAGTAAATTAATCAAGAATATTGAAATGCTTCTATCGCATTTCTTCCTTGTGGATCACAACCCGCATAGCCACTTGGTATAGCGGTGGTCTTGAGAAATCTTAGCACTATCATAATCTTAATTTCTAAACTCTATTTTTCTGTGCACATGTCTTACCTTGATGATAGGAGAAACATTGATCACAGCAGTGTATTTGCTAAATCAAGTTCCTTCAAACTCAGTTCCAAGCACCCCATACAAATTTTGGACTGGCTGAAAGCTAGAATTGGTGCATCTGTGACTGTGGAGTTGTGCAGTATGTGTTCAGAATTTGTCTTATCGATACGGTAAACTAGGCCCCAAAGGAAAGAAGTGTATCTTCGTTAGATACTCCTTATACTCCAAGGCATATATTTTCGTTGGAGAAATTCTAAAGGAATTGTCACTAACTTTGAGTCTATGGATGTCGAACTCCTCGAGGAGGATTTTCCAGTAAAAGCAGTGGCGGACTCAGGGGTGTGCTGGGCTGGGCTATAGCTCGGCCCATTTGTTCAAATATTGTCTTAAATTCATTTTTATTTTTGTTCTTTTTCAGATATTGTGTTACCCATCCTTTTATTTTAGTTTTCTTTTAGCAAATTTATTACTAGCTCCGCTTCTAATTTAGTGGAGAATATTGTTTAATTCTTTGGGAAATGCATATAATTCATAAGTATATGTTAAAAAAAGTTGCAGCCCACCCTAAAACTTATACCTAGTTCCGCCCCTGAGTAAAAGGAGATGTAGAGTAAGGTACACGATTCTACGAATTAGAGGAATCACAAAAGGAAATGCCAAGTGTAACTGACACAACTACTAATCCTGCCGGGGATATTGGGGGCTATTCGCATTGTGAATTCCTGCTTTCTTAACCAATGAGAAGAAATATGGAGTGGTACACGCTGACAATATCAGATCAAAAGCGAGGCACATTTGGTCACTCTTTTAGATGAGTCAGAACCAAAGAATATACAAGAAGCTTTAAACTCACCTAATAATAAGGATGAATGGTTGAAAGCAATGGATGTGGAGCTAGAGTCTAAGACTTGGTCAAACTACCTCTAGGCAAAAATGCATTTGGAACAAATGGTTCACAAAGTAAAAAGATAGGAGGATGGTAGTATTAACAAGTTTAAAGCAAGACTAGTTGCTAAGGAGTACGTGTAAAAGGAATGCGTGGACTACGATGAGATATTCTCACCTATCAGGAGAATAGCTTGTATATGATTGATCTAGCAATCGCAGCACATTTGGATATGGAGTTATAATTAGTAGGATGTGAAAACTGTATTTCTCAATGGAGAACTAGACGAGGAGTTATATATGAAAAAGCCAAACGGTTTTGAAACTAAATAGGATGATAAAGTTTGTAAAGTGAATCCTGCATACACAGACTCAAACAGTCATCAAGACATTAATATTTAAAAATTCACAAATCAATCATCTCCTTTGGATTTGAAACGTCAAGTGACAATTACTACGTGTATGTTAGATATCCAAAGATGATTCAATCATCTTATCTTTACATGTGGTGATAAGTGATTTGCTGACAACAAGAAAGGAAGTTTGAAAACCATAAAGAGGTAGTTATCCTCAAATTTTGATATGAAAAATACGGGTAACGCAAATTACATTCTTGAAATTAAGATTCTAAGAGATCATTCCAAAAGGATTATAGGTTTGTCGAAAGAAGTGTACATTCATAAAACCTTAAACGATGTAATATGTAAACCCACCAACACCCCTGTAGTGAAAAGTAATAAGCTTAGCCAAGACATGTGTCCTAAGACTCTGGCATAAAAAGCTCAAATGGCTCGTGTTCCCTATGGTAGTGTGGTGGGCAACTTGGTGTATACAATGCCATGCACGAGATTAGACATTAGTTAGGCGGTTGGTATGGTAAGTTAGTACCAATCCAACCACGAAAAACAACTGTAACACCCCGTTCCCGGGATACGTACTTAGATACGTATTTAAATTTTTTGATCATATTTTTCAATTTACTTCCCGTATTTATTTTTATTTTATGATTATTTATGTGATTGTTTTGCATTGGATTCAAATTCGTGGACTCGGAGTCATCTCTAGTCTGAACCGGGGACCCGATCCTAGTGTATTGCTCGATTTAGTCTTTTGTTAGTTAGATTTGATCAATTTTAATTTCAAACATCATTTTCTAATATTTTAAATTTTTCATAATTTTTTGAAATTTTCTGAATTAAATTACAAAATCTTCAAAATTGGTATCGACTGGTGCCGCCGATCGATTCTCAAATCTTTAATTATAAATGGAGTTGAATTTCTAAAATCTGCTTTCACATTATTTCTTAAATCATATTTTCTATCTTTACGTAATTTTAGGGATTTTTTTGAACTTATCAAAATTCGGCCGGATTTGGTGTCGACCAGTATTGCTGGTAAATTTTAAGATTTTTATTTTGAAAAAAAATGAATTTCTTGAATTCAATTTCGTCATGTATCTTAAAATAATATTATCTATTTTTGAGAATCTTTCCGAAATTGTCAAATTTTGACCGGATAAAATATTATTTGGGTTTTCCGGATCTGAGATTTTTGATCAGATATTTTCCTTCTCTCTTTTCTTTTCTTTTCTTTTTCTTTTCTCTTTTCCTCTTTTTCCCCCCACCACATCTTTTTCTCCTTTTTCTTTTTCCCTTTTTCTTCACCACACAACTCCCCCAAAATGTCTCCTCCTTCTATTTCCTTCTTTCTTCTTTTTTCTTTCTTTTCTTTCTTCTTCTCTGGCCAGCGACGACAACACCCCTCTCCTCCTCCCAAATCTCTCTCTCTCTCTCTCTCTCTCTCTCTCTCTCATCACCCTCACTTAAACACTCTCTCTTTCTCTCTCGCTCACTTTATTTCTCTCTAATCACCCACTTAATCACTCTCTCTCCCTCTCTCTCCCCCCTCTCCAAGGGACCAGCGGCCTCCACCACTAGCCCAGACCACCGGCAGCTACTCCCGTGACAACCCAGGCCGGCGCTAACTCCCCATCTTCGGCCATAACCCCAACTTTCCCTCCTCCTCTTTTAACTCCACCACCAAGATCCATATCTCCACCTTTTTCTTCCTAATCACCACCACCTTTAAATTTCGCCCCTTCCTCCATCATCACCTCCACCACCGACCCCATCTTCAGCCATCCACCACTCATGCAACCCCAATTTCACCTCCAATTTCACCAAAATCTACTAACATCCCCATCTTCTTCCTCCTTTAAAATCACCACCACTATCATCTTCAATCTCCCCAAATTCCTCCACTACAATTACCTATTCGTCCCTCCTACTCCATCATCACAACCCCCACTACTGCTTCTCCTCCCCTCTCTTCCAATTTCTCCATCCTCTTCACTATTCCACCACCAAATCAACAACCATCATCATCATCTCCACCACCCATCACCATTTCTCACTTCCTTTTCAACTCCCCCTCTCCCTCTGGTAGACCAGCGACCACAACTGGCCGGCGCCGCCCTCCTGTGCCGCCTGGGCCCACGGCCAATCCAGCCCAGGTCGTTGGCCCCCCAGGCCCTGTGCGAGAGCAGAGGCAGTCCCTTTCTCTCCTTTTCTTTCTTTTCTTTCTTTTTCCTTTATTCCCTCTCTCTCCTCTCTCCCCCCTCTCTCATTTTCCTCTCACTCTCCTCTCTTTCACCTGGCCGTGAGCCACGGCCATAACCAGGCAGTGGGCTCCTTTATTCCCTCTCTCTTGTTTCTCTCTCCTCTCTCTCGTCTCTCATTCTTTCTCTCTAAATATATATATTAAAAATATGGTACCACATATGCACGTGTTCTCGGGATTCTGGATTTCACGGGGGTTTTTCAAAGATTTGTAGGCGAGTGTTCTCACCTCATTCTGGGTTTCCCCGCTTCGATGGTGAATAGTATTATTTGTGTAAAATTGTGTAGTTAATGAAATTGTAATATTGTGTTTGTATCGGTGGATTTGTAACTGTGTTGTGGACATATAGATTTGTATCGGTGTGTTGTGGTGTATCAGTGTGGGTGTGTACACGTATTCTATGGACAATACCTATGATGAATGTTTGTATTAGTGTAGTTTACTTCTTGTACATATTCTCTGCCTGTGTTGCTGTTCAATTACTGTTTTATACCATGTGTGGCCAACCCTTCATGGTCGTTTAGCTTCCGGGCTCTCTACTCGGCCTTCTGGCCCATCAGCTGTAACGCCCCGATCCGGCGGGTACGGAGACGTTACTGCGACGTATATACGCAGGTCAGAAATACCCTCACGTATATACGCTAAGCATCAGTATAGACAAGAATCAGAGTACGGAAGCACGTGGTGCATTATACATTCCAACACAAGAGTACAGTTACAAGTTATCACAGGAAGTGACCCAATATTACAATAATATTACATCACCAATATGGTGTAAATGCGAGAATACAAAGGATGTACAAGTATGAACAGTACAAATGGAGGCTCAGAGTCATAACAGGAAAACTCTAGAGCCGAGTAGGGGGCCTGGAAGGATGGGGCTCTAGACGGTTTATTGGAGATCCACGCTACCGCTGCGCCACTCTGATCAGCAACTGGGAGAATCCACACGCTCCAAGCTCCAAGACCTGAACATGAGAATCCACACGCTCCAAGCTCCAAGGACTACTTCGGACTTGGTGGCTTCTCAATCGGTTACGTCATTGCGACCTCTGAACCGGCAGATAGCCAAGTCTCATTATTCAGTACAGTAAGGACTGTTTTCTCAAATGGCTGCAACACAGCTTGAAAGCGGCAATTCAAGAGCTAAAACAAGTTAGAAATACGACAGGGGAGTCAAAACAAAATTACTTTATTGATTCCAAAAGAGGGATACATGAAGGCACATATTACAAGCTATGATGGTGCTTCATAGATTTAATCCGTCTTTCAAGGATGGTCAGCCTTGTCTTCCTATCATCAGCAGCCCTGACAAGCGCCTGCGACCTCAGCTCAGCCTCATTAAAGCTCGCCGTCTGGGCCAAGCGAGCTTCAATTTCAACCAAGGTTGCCCTCTGAGCTACCTCTTGTCGCAAGAGTTCGTCACTTTGAGCCTTAAGTTGCTCAAGCCGGGTAGTCTCTTCAAGACGCACTGGTTCAGCCTTGGATAAAAGAAGATTAGCCTTCCTGATCATCTCCTTGGCCTTTTCAATTTTATCTTCAGCGTCAAGAAGAGCACTCCTAGAAGCATCCATGACGTCCCCGAGCTCTACCTTCCTTGTCTCCAAGGATTTCAAGTCAGAAGAAATGGCCTTAGCGGCCTCCTGAGCGGCAAGATGGGCTTCTTGCATCTGAGTGACAAGGTGCGCAAGCTGCTCGTTAACTGAAGACTCCAGGTCCGAATGGCTAAGACGGCGCCATTCGTCTACATCCCTCTCAAGTTGGTCCACTAGAAGTTCCAATGCAGCGGCCTGGTCATCCCTTCCAAAGTCTCGGATACTCTCAATGATTCGGGAGAGGACCACCTTTAAAGCAGAAAATAAGGTAGTTGAGCCTTTCAAGATCAAAGCAATGGATCGCTTCAAGCCCTTATAAAAGCTATCAACTAGCTCAGGCACAAACTCATTCTCAGCCTCAATCACTCCTGGCAGACGAGCAGCCCCTGAAGAAATAGTTTCCACCGGCTTTATTGACACCACTGTGGAAGGAATAGTAGAAGAACTGGCTGCAGCAACATGAGAGGTCGTCGGTGATCTCGGAGGTGTCTTCATTGAAACCAGTACACTAGCCACAACCGAGGTCGGACTAGCAACTATTTCCGGGAGAACGGGCTCAACCACCAGTGTTGGAGAAGTAGGATTGGTAATCACCCTCAGCTCCGCACCTGGCAAGATAGATGGTGCTGGCGAAACTGATGGCATCTCACTCACCGATATAGTTGGAAGTGAGATTGTTCCGTGACTACCGTCCCCTCAATCTCTGTTCCTCTGACTGGTTCAGGCTGATAAGAGGGCAGGTCACCATACAAAGCATCCAACTCAGCAGCATACGTCGCGGTCGAAGCGCTTACTTCACCCCTGGATCCCTCAGAAAGACGGGTGGGCTCTCTTGAAGTCGATGCACCCAAAGGCGGAACACCTGCAACAAGACTTTATTTAGGCAGGGCATAACAAATAGCAAGTGCTAAAAGGTCAAAACCGTACCAACAGATAATGTCGCCTCAATCGTCTTGGCAGCTGCATCAGTCTCTACGGGCTCCATTGGAAAATCCTTAGCGGAATCAACACGAATGGCCGGCCCGCCTTCGCTTGCCGAACCCTCCGTGATCCACCCAAGGAGTTAGAAGCTTCGGAACTTCCTTTCGAAGTCCCAGCGCCCGAAGGATCTACGCTAGCCGCATCATCTCCGGACTCTTCTGAGACGGCAAAGTAGCCAGCCTCATCGCCCTCTTTATAAGTAAACAAGGATCATAATGCTCCCCTTGTTCTCCGACAGCTTCAGCTCTCGGGCTTCTCACCGCTTCGGTGCCTGAATCACAAAGCAAATAATGAGCTGTCTGGAACACATAAAAAAGTATATTACAAGGACAAAGCTGATCTTACCCTGGTCCGGAGTGGCTTTACCATTAGTCGGTTTAGGGACCGACAATTCAGTTGCTAAAGGGGCAGGAGGAGGAAGCGCTGCAGATGGTTCGCCTTCTGCAACAACTGTAGGAGCGTAGCGACGAGGCTTCTTCACTAACCTCTTCTTACGAGATCTACCTTCCCGCTTTCGCTTGAGGGGGACGTCGGGATCTTCTTCCTCCACTTCTTCAACATCGACATGTTCTACGGGGGCCGTCCCCACGATGCCAGAAGCAGCTGCTGGAGCCTCAGCACCTGTTTCCGCTTCAAAGCGAGGACTTCCTACATCCGAGGCTTCACTGTCATCAACGGCAAAGAACTCCCGTAGCCTGGGACGCGAACCCTTTTACCCTCGCTCTTCTCAATGACCTTCCGCTTCAACCGCTGAGAAATTAACTTCACACCAGAAGAATTAATAGAAAATCCGATGGGTGTGGAGTTTGAGGTCGTATACCACTGACAGAAGCCCAGGGTCATCAGAAGGTTCGGAGTCCTTAGTGGCATGCACAGTCGTGCCTCGATACAGCCTACAATGAAGAACCGCCAGGCACGGGCTCCATCGATGAGACTCCCCATGAAAGCCAGATTGCTGTTTGGATTGCCCACGTATAGTTGGTCATACCCAAACTGACGGGCAAATCGACTTGGTACATAGGGCTCCAGGTAGCAGGTGTCCCCGCTTCTGTACAACAAATGTGAGGGCAGAATACTGACCAGCCACTCAAAAATTCTCCCGCTCAATGATGTCTGCCCTTCTCCCACATCCTTGAACTCTTCATCGTAGCCCGCATCCCGAATATAGGGGAAGCAGCGGAAAAGGCTATAGACGTCATAGCGGCACAGCAACTTACGGACCACAGCCACGTAAGTCTTCAGCCACGAACATCCCTCGAATCGACGAAGAAGCGCCATTCGAACACCTTCTGGGGGGTCCTCTCCGGCTTCGATCATGGAAGGACAGTGAAGGGCAAACCACGCCATCAAATAAGTATACGGCAAACCTACTCTGGGGTTTGGTCCGTCGCAGGGCAAAATAGTCCCTTTTTCCCGCTTCGTCGTTGGTGGCCTACAGAAAGCCTCCGTCAATGCGCGAAGGCCTCTCTGAATACAGCACACCATGGCCAGAAGAAGTCCCAGAGAACGACCATGGACTAGACGAACGGCAGGCAACAAGACAGTCGGATGAATGACATCGCCCGATGAAGTTGGCACCACGCATCTCTTCAACCAGACCGTCAAGAAACCAGCCAGAAGTGCCTTCCGGGATGTCGGCCGACGAGCCTGATGGTGGAAACTCTGAAGAATATCGCCTTTCTCATACGGGCCGTCATCTTCTTCCAAAACTAGATCCCCTTGAGAATTCTTTTGCATCCGGCTAAAGATATCTTCATCAGCAACTCCACAATGAGCCGCCTCAAGAGTATTTTTCATATCGGGGAACAAATAATCTCTCCAGCTCTTTAAGCTGCATGAAGCTCCTTTACTGCTTCCATGCATACTGGAGCAAATGTACAAGTGGCACATCAACTCCCGGTAGGTCTCAAACAAGGCGGGCTCCTGCTTCTCCAGAAGTGCCAATTCCGCCTCGCACGGGAAATATTCTTCGTATGGGAGAGATCCCAAAGGCAAAGCAGAGACTTCCCACATCTCATGCAAAGCCATACCCAATTCGCCAATAGGGGTGAAGAAGGTCCCTGTAGCCGGGCAGTATAACTCGAAGATGGCGTAGAAGTTCGCTACGCTCATCTGAATGCCATAGCAGGTCGCCCTGACGGCCTCATAAAGATTCAGCCTCTCCAGATCCTCCTCAAAATGAGCAAGAACATATAGAGTCAAATCCCTCCACAATGCCTTCGGAGGGTGAATCCACCCTGGAGTCCTGAAATCAGTAGCTGGATAGTTGCCACGAGCCTTAAAGAATTGGTTCCCAAAGGTCTGCGCCACCGCAGGATTTTCTCCCACTGGGATGTCTGGGAGTACATCCTCAGGATGGAGACCTATTATGCAGCGAGGAGGCCCCGCTCTTGTGTAACCGGGTGAGGGAATTATCAACTTCCCTACGTGAACGGATTCATTAGTCCGACTCACTTGCCACTGCATCTTCCGAGCCTTCGTCACGCATTGAAAGAAGGACAAGGGAAAATGCCGCTTATTAGACGGAAGATAGAACTTCTCGCCATCTAATTGAAAATTTCACTGCCCCTCTCCGGCTAGCAGCTGGCGATCATGGTCTGGCGCCGCATCTCCAAACTTGAAGCTGGACTTCTGATAGATTCTTCGGTCAGAATCTTCAAGAGGAGCAGTAGTTAAGATGCTCCTCATGGTGCGTTGATCCCCACCATAAATAAGTGTATCTCGAGCAGGAGAGCTCCGCTCGCTGAACAGCGAAGCCTGCCCTTAGAATTGTAAGCTGACATTGCCATCTAGTCCCCTGGCTGTGCCGAAGAGACTGTTCAAAGGACCAGGAGTGTAGTGCACTGCAAGAACAAAAAAAAATTATGATTAGTTCATCAGCCAAACAAAGGCTAAAACAAGAAAGCAAAATCTGTTAAGGCATAGCCTCGCTCTCCGAGCGAAGCTGGCCTAATGATAGCTTCGCCCCGAAGCTTAGCTTCGCAGCTGCAGCGTAACTCCGCATTCCACACGAAGGCAGGATGCAGGAAAATATCCAAGTGTTAGCTTCGCTCTAGAAGCTTAGCCTCGAACAACAGAATGCGACAAAGCCCCAAGGGCTAACTTCATCAGAAGGATATTATGGTCAAAAGACTATTTTAAAGGCATTAAGGTCCTTTTCAGTCACATTTCAAAGGACAGCTTCGCATCCTGTCATTCAACAGGATGTGAACCGCCTAAGGGATAGCTTCGCTTGGAAGCTTAAAGAAGGACTCTTTAGTTCTTGGATTCCCGATCAAGAAATCTAGGGAAATTCAGGGAGTAGAATTCCCTAAGATTAACAGATCATAATTGATCATTTTGGGCTCTTCTAAAGATAGCTAGAAATTGGCTTTAAAGGAGAGACGACAATCTCTAATCAAAAGGGAAAGATCCCTACCGGCGATCGGTCGTTCAATGACCGGAGGAGAAGGACCCTCCGTTGCAAAGGTTGCGACCTCTTTTCCCGCTCGTCTCTTGGGAGCCATTGAAGAACAGTGGAGGTTCTTGGATTCTCAAGTAAAGAAGAAAAAAGAAGAAGAAGAGTCAAGTACTCTGGAAAATTCAAGAGAAGTAATGCCTTCTCTCTCATCAGCCCGATGGGGCTTTTATAGGCTGATGATCGCCTGAAACGACGCCTCAAAAAGGGCACAGGCTGTCGTTTCAAATTAATTTGAAACGGCGCCTAAAGCGCCTTCCCGAGAAGCGCTGATTCAGCCCCGCTAAGGGCTAACTCCGCCACAAGTCAAGTGCTGACTTAGCGCAACGTATTGATAACTTCGCCGAAAAGCATGCCTTAGCTCCGCTAAAAGCACAGTCCGAGCTTCGCAGATAATTCATGCTAGCTTCGCTGGAAGCTCGTTCCTGATTCAGAAAGGATTGTCTTTAACTTCGCATGAAGTTTAGCTCCGCCGGTCCACTTCAAATGGAAAAGAAGGAGAAGCAAATCAGATAAGCAGAAACTGGACTTTTATTGATTTAAAAGGAAGGTACATTGATACTACTACGTCAAGGTTGTATTTCGTACAACAGAATCATTTGCTCAAAAGGCATACAAGTGGTCCTATCTACTTCAAAGCCAAACCAACTGGACACGAAAGACCTTCCTCCTACACAAGACTGTAATCCTTCGCATAATGGCAGATTTTGCCATCAAGGAGCCGGATCGTCTTTGATCAAAATTGGCAAAGGACCGATTGCCACCAGAAGGCTGGATCTTCTTTGAAGAAAATTGGCAATGACGGATCCGAGACCTTACAGGTGACGTCCGCTTTCCCGAAGTGGATCATCTCGGATAAGCAACTACCAGCCTCGCCTCGACATCTCGGATAAGCGACTACCAGCCTCACCTCGAAGTGGATCATCTCGGATAAGCGACTGCCAACCTCTTGTGGGAACACCCATCAGCTGCCCCAGTTTGTTCCTCCTTCTTAGGATTAAAGTTTCAACTGGAAAAGCAAGAGACAAGTCTCTGATCTCTTTCATTTGGCGAACATAGCTCACTGCAATGCAAACTGAAACAAGTTAGCAGTAAGTCAAAGGAAAAGCTGCCAAGAAATGCTAAGTCAAATTCTTTGGGGCGAAGCAATTTATATCCGATTCAGCTAAGGATTGATTTCAGTTAAAGCAGAGGATAGCCTCGCTTACACAGTGATGATGGGCTAGCTCAGCATAAGCCAACTCCTGTCTCGCCTATATGGCTAAGCCAGACTGATCCTGAGGGACGCAGTCTTAGCCCCACCTATACGGCAAGGCTGGCTCGACCTTGAAGAAACTAAGTCCCAAATTTTGGCCTAAATGGCGAACTTACCACACATGCAATGATCTTTCTTTGATCAAGTCAAAATGATAGCTTCGCTGGGAAGCTGGGCTGAAACCCTTCTCTGCAGATCAGTTAATTGCAAAATGAAGAATAAGGAAAATCAATCCCTGAGGCAGCTGTTAAAGCTAAATTAAGGGAGATAAACTCCCTAAAGTCATTTGTCCATTGGTAAAGTCTCTGGATGACCGAGACTTACCGGTCCTTGGCCGGGTAATGACCAGAGTGGGCATCCCCACTAGTTCAGAGATCTGAGTATCTCTCTCTAATAACCAAGAGAAGAGAAGAGCAGACCACTTCTCTTCAGAGGACCTCAGGTGTCCTATTTATAGGCCTCATGGCCTGAGCGCTGCCGCTTCAAGCATGGAAGCGCGAGCGGATTTAAGACATTTATTAAGCCTTGAGAAAGGGAATCTTCTCCCTCGGAAGCGCACAAAGGAGGAATGATCTCCCTTGATTAATGCAAGAGGTTGTTATAACCTCGAAAAAGGAGCAATCCTTCTCGTAACTGGCCGAAAGCAGTTGGCCTCGGGAAAGGAACAGCATTCCAAGCGAATCTACTCTGGAAAGCTGATTGTGATCCAATTTTGCATATTTTACCATATCATTCCCATGCATTTTTGCAAATAAAAATATGATTTTTACTCATCTTCTCTATATTTTTGCAGGTCCACACTCAAATGGAGAAAAGGCCCAAAATCTCTTTAATTAGCAATAATTAAAAGAGATTAATTCAAAGCCCAAAAAGAGAGCCCAAATTTGAATCCAGGATCTAGATAATTCTACACGCCAGCTCAAGATTCTAGAAGGCCACGTGGATAACAACCTCGTAACAAACTTGTAACAAAAATCTGGGATCCAACGGCCATAAAAGTGCCGCAATTGGCCGCCAAATTGCCGCAAAATCTGGGCCGTTGAGTCCCAGATTTCTGCCACCTGTTCATCTTCTGGAGAATTCTCTCTGAGGCTATAATATTGGACCAAGGACCTGCGAAAAAAGACTGAACAGAAGAGGAGAGATGATAGGATAAAGCTTTGTAATTTTGTATTTTTTCTCTAGGATTTAGTTCTTTAGACCCTCTTCTTCCTCCCTAGAAATTCTGCAAAAGAGAGTTGTAAGAGAGAGAAAGCTTGTGTACACCAAGAGTGACAACTTGTGAAGTAAGGATTCATCTATTCTCTTCTCTCTACTTGAGCATTTTCTAGTATTACTTGCTTTCTTTAATTCTAGCTTTACTTTACTTGCACTTTAATTCATGCTTTGCTTTTCTTTTATTGTAATGGCTAGTAGCTAATTCTTCTCATGTCTAGCTAACCACTACCTTGCTAACTACTAACTCATGGGTGATTGCTATCTTTAATCTTGCAAAGTTGTATGGTCTTCTCTTCTCTGATGGGTTACTTTCATTGCTTGGCAAGTTCTTGTTGTAATTTCATATGATTCATGTGTGCCTCATTTAGAGCCTTGTCTTTAGAACAAGTGCCTTGATGGAACATGGAGATGGATCACCAAACATATGCTATTTGTTATACAACTTCTTTACTTCAATTAATGAATGTTGTATCTTCTTCCTTAGCATCCCTTGAGTGTCGCTCTTTTGATTCCATTATTGAAAGTCTATCTTGTAGGCCTATGACATCTATGAGGCTACAAGACAAGTCCAAGTATGATCACCCGTCATTCAAAGTGGGAAAGTAATTAGACCAACACGCAAGACAAATCTATGCCGATGAATCAACATGAGGCATGCATTCATTATCACGGAGTTTAGTAAGTTTTTGACAAGGTAGTAAGGTTAGCTAGTCATGGTTTTCTCCATCATTCAAAGTCTTCTTCAAAGTTTTCATTCTTTTAGTTTTAGTTCCAAACCAAATCTCATCTTTGATTTCTTTTCACTTTCCATCATGAACATATCCGCCAATTCTTTTATTTCTTTTTCCATGTTTTATTCATTCTTTTAAGACAAAGAAGAATCTTCGTTTTCTATCTTCACTACCAACCGTAACGCTTCCATCGCAAGCTCTCCCTGAGAATCGACCGGTTTGTGTGCAAAATATACTCCACAATACAAGACCTCTTCCCCGTCTTAATCAAATTTTTGGCGCCGTTGCCGGGGAGAGCAACGGTTTTTGGTTTAAAGTGAGAAACTAAACGAATCTTCTTCTCTGTTACAGGTTACAGGTGAAGAAACAGGAAAAATAGCATTGCAGTGACATATAAGTGGACCTGGGCCTCTGCTCTAGAAAGCAGAGACCAGGATCCCTCTGAATTGTCGCAGAATTGCGGCAAAAGCCGCAGATCTGCGACAAGGAGGAGTGAACTCCTAACAATTTTTCTGCAGGGTTTGCAGCTCTGCAAAATACAGCTTCTGCAATACTTAATTTCCTGTATGCTTCACCATACTCCTGCTAAATAAACAACAGTAAAAAATTGGTTGAAATGTTAATAATTGATTAGACATTTGCATTCTAGGCACGTGTCTTTCAATTCCTTTACTTTTACTGTTGAAGAGTGCTGGAGGCAAGGTACGTACGCATTGCATATTGACTAGGACTCACTCTTTGTTTGATTTAATTACGCTTTGAGTGAACCTTGTTTGTTGATATCGTACACTTGCACAAATCGAATTTAAGGGCATTACCCATAAAAACGATAAGGTGGGGATTTTATCACCCCTTCCTTAGCCCGAAAATCATTTTCCCAAGCACTCACAATCCTAAGCTTCTAAATAAAAATTTGTTAGACGTTGGCTCTAGGGACATCTCGGACTCACTTAGGAGATTATCCTAAGGGGGAAAAGTGTTGGAAAGTGACTTTTGTAAAATCAGTGTTTAGGGAAGGGATTGAGGGCCGAAAGCCCGAAGGTTGCTGGTTACTTAATTAAGGAACGTCTCTGATGGAAAACTTCCCACCAACCTTGCCCTTTCCTGGCTGATTCGCTTATAGTCAAAGTCTACACTAAACCTCCCGTGGACGGTCTAATCAGTTAGGAGTCGTCTAGGTCATAGGTCTACCCTAACTTAGGTTAGAATTTTTTCTTTCTTGATTGTTTATTTTGTTTGTTTGTTTCTTTTGTTTGTATTTCATTGTGTGATATGGCATTCAACAATCACAATTCTTTCCATCCTAATAATAATCCATATTTCACACAGACTCCATTCTATTCGGATAATTCCAACCCGGCGTTTTACAATATGCACCAACCTAGTGTGCCGGATTGGTCTTATCCGAATCAATATGACCCATACCTCCCATCTAATAACTATAATTACCATAATGATTTCAACTCTTCACCGAGTCATTGGGGATTCACTTACCCCGAGCATAATTTCCAACCACCTTGTCCTCCTTCTCCACCCAGTCCACAATATTTTCAAGACACAGACTCATAAAAAGTTTGTTGAAAGTCTATTTTCTACATTGTGGATGACGATGACGATTCAATCCCTATTAAGATCAAGTTTTCGAGTTACTTTTAGTGAAAAAGTTTGTTGAAAGGCACTGACTGCAGTCATGCGTTTCTACTGCAACTTTCAGCATGAATCAATCTTTTATACTGAATCGGAATTCACATAGTAACATACCATTAGATTCAGATGAAAGTCTATTTTCTACATTGTGGATTCAGCTCAATCAGAGCCTGGGATAAAAGTTAGGCAAGAGTAGTGAACGTTGTGCATGCTACAGCCACTGCATAGTCCTGCATTTCTGTTGCAACTTTTAGTCTGAATCAGTCTTTCATACTGAATCAGAATTCACAGAATAATATACCTTTAGATTCAGACAAAAGTATATTTTCTAATGGCTATGGATTCAGCACAATTAGAGCCCTAGGCTAACAGTTATAATTAGAATAGTGACATTGTACAGGCTGCACTGCAAATTCAGGCGGTCTCTTGCAAGATTTTCTCACTGAAAACAAATGATGCTAAAACTCGTTCCTAGTATCAACATATTGAGTCGTATGTTGACACAAATGAATCACGTAACGCGGTTTTGGACATGTGGTAATCCTACGGTGATGATTTACTCACGTATACCATGGGCAAAGTATTAGGCTTCGTGGTGAGTGTTGCACTTGTTGTTTTATCAGTTTTCAAAATTTTCAATTTTTTTTTTTTTGAGTGGTGATAGAACTGGTATTATTGCGTGATTAACGAAATTATGACGGGTGGTAGCTGGAAAGCATGCGACCGTCTCGATCCCAGATTTTCGAACTAATTATAATAATATTGGGCCTAGTCAACACTCACAACCTTGGTGTTCTTGACGAAAATGTATTTCGATCCTATTATCTCCATAATTAACAATGGCAACTAAGTCCACAATGATAGAACTTTTGAATGGACAGAAACTCATAAAAGATAATTATGACCTTTGGTCACACGAAATGCAATTAATTCTTTAAAGGATAAGGAACTTTTGGAGAGAATTAATCATGAGTTGATCAAGTTGCATGCGGATGCTGACTCAAGAGTGCATACTGAGCATCATGTGGCTCTCATTAACGATCATAAGACTCGATCAATAATATTAAGCAGTAGGCATGATGATATCATGCACAAGTTGTTGGATATTGGCACTGGTTTCTTGTTATGGAAGATGTGAAAGAAATAAACGAAGATGTGAACAATACTGGGGTTAAGGCTCATGCTCTAAAGCTTGATTCTTATAGGAAGAAGACAGGAAAACCGGGAAATCTAAAGTAACAGTTGATTTTGTTGTGACTCGGTGACAACAACCAACTGAGAATCTCACAAATCTCCAAGCACAAAGAACACCCAACAGCACAAATAATTACCAGAAGAAAGCACAAAACGCAAATAACAACTTTAACGAGGTTCGGTCTGAATGCCTACGTCCTCGGGCAATCCAATGGAGAGATTAATTACCAGGAAGATGATTACAATTGCTAACAACCTCTTTGAATGCAAGAGAGCTCCAGCAAAATCCCTTTTTCGCAGGTACAAACCCTAGAATTAAACAACAGCCTTAAATACACAGATTTCTGAAACAGCAGATTTTCACCCGAACCCGACTGTCGGTCGACCGGGCGGTCGACCGACCTCTTCCATCAGTCGACCGGTCGGTCGACTGGGTGCCCAACAGAGAGTTGGGCACTTACAGTCAGGTTCTACCGGTCGACCGGGCGGCCGACCGGGTGCCCAACAGAGAGTTGGGCACTTACAGTCAGGGACTGCGGTCGACCGACCGGTCGACCGCCTTCTGATCCTGTGCACGCTGTGCATGTCGGTCGACCGGGCCGGTCGACCGACCAGCCTGTTTTCCGCTGCTGCTGCTATTTCCTGCTGCTGTTCTTTTCGCCTTCATCGTCGACTTCCTTGGCGATCATCTCGACGACCCTTGGCAATCCATTGTCAATTCCTCTGCAATAATCTCTCTTTCCAACAATTCTCCACCTCGGTGAAGATTCTCCAAATTTGAGCCAAACACCGACTCGAGAGCGGCTGCACCATTGTGGTTGCCTACGTACCCCTGCCCAAGGGATCAAGTCGTCCGTAGTTCACCTTAATGAGCTTCAGCAAGCTCAAACCACCTGAAGGACATGGAACAAAGATTTGCAATGTGCAAACTTCACTCCCGACACCAAAATTGGTAAGCATATCGGCCGGATTATCCGAAGTGTGAATCTTCAACAAGTCAATGTCACCTTCCTCCAGAATCTCCCGAACGAAATGGTACCTGACATCAATATGCTTCGTCCTTGCATGATAGACCTGGTTCCTCGCCAAGTAGATGGCGCTCATGCTGTCACAGTTAATCTTCAGCAGATCCTGTTCCACGCCCAAGTCATCAAGCAACCCTGAAGCCAGATTGCCTCCTTCATGGCCTCTGTCATAGCCATGTACTCACCCTCTGTGGTCGACAATGCGACGGTAGACTGTAGTGTGGAGCGCCAACTCACCGGTGCCTGTGAGAATGTGAAGACATATCCCGTCGTCGACCGGCGCTTGTCAAGGTCCCCTGCATAGTCGGAATCCACATACCCTATGCATTCTTGCTTTCCAGTATTGTCCTTCTCAAACACTAGGCCTACATCAATGGTTCCCTTGATGTATCTCAAAATCCATTTCACAGCTTCCCAATGACCCTGTCCCGGATCATGCATATATCGACTCACCATGGAGACGGCCTGTGATAGATCTGACCTCGTACACACCATAGCGTACATCAAGCTACCCACCGCACTGGCATATGGAACGTGAGACATATACTCACGCTCTTGAACACTCCTCGGAGACATCTTTGCTGACAATTTGAAGTGAGGCGCCATAGGTGTACTAACAGACTTGGTATCCTTGCTGATATTAAACCTCTGTAATACCTTCTCCAAATAGCCCTTCTGAGTCAAACTTACCCTGCCAGCTCTCCTATCTCTAGTGATCTCCATGCCCAATACTTTCCTAGCTTCTCCCAGGTCCTTCATCTCAAACTCTGACGATAGATCCTTCTTCAGAGCATCAATAGCAGATCTCGACCTTGAAGCAATCAACATATCATCTACATAAAGAAGTAGATAGATATATTCACCTGATGGTAGCCTGTTGTAGTACACACATGGATCATAATGGCTACGTGTGTACTTCTTCTTCCTGATGAAGCTATCAAATCGCTTGTACCACTGTCTAGGAGACTGCTTCAATCCGTACAGCGACTTCTTTAGCTTGCATACTAACTCTTCCTTCCCTGCAGTCTTGTAACCTGTGGGCTGTGTCATATAGATCTCTTCCTCAAGATCGCCGTGGAGAAAGGCGGTCTTCACATCAAGTTGGTCAAGGTCCAACTCATTCTGCGCAACCAAGGCCAATAGAATACGAATTGACGAGTGTTTAACTACAGGGGAGAATACCTCGTTATAGTCAATTCCTTCCCTCTGAGCGTAGCCTTTAGCCACCAACCTTGCCTTGTAGCGCACTGCATCTTCTTGAAGAGATCCTTGCTTTTTAGCATATACCCACTTGCACCCTATGGCCTTCTTCCCCTTGGGCAACTTGGTTAGTTCCCATGTGTCGTTCTTGTAGAGAGATTGCATCTCTTCCTTCATGGCCGCTTTCCACATCCTTGCTTCCGAACTGATCTCAACTTCTCTGAAGGTAGATGGAATAGCCTCCTCGACGACTGGAAGTGCATACGCGACGACCATATCAGTGGTGAGCCAACCTGGTCTCCTAGTGTTCCTTCGTGGTCTTTCAACTGCAGTAGGATCTGGAACAGTACCCATGACCTGCTCTTAACCCTGTTCAACTTCTTCAGCATCTTCTTCAGCTACTCGATCACTTTCCTGTGTCACCTCAGGAATAATCCAAACTGATACTGAATTCTCTAGAGATGGTGGATCTGCATCAATCTCCACCTGCTGCAATAGCTCCTTGGTCTTGCTGGTCTCCACCTGCTGAGAGACCGTAGGCTTCATCAAAGAAGCCTCATCGAACGTGACATCCCTGCTGAGTAAGAACTTGTTGTCAGTTTGGTCCCAAATCTTGAACTCCTTGGTTCCTCGCTTGAAGCCAACGAACACCCCTTTCTTTCCCCTTGGGTCCAACTTGTCTTCTCTGACATGGTAGTAGGCTGGACATCCGAAGACCCGTAGCAAATCATAGTCCCCAACAGCTTTTCTAGACCAAGCTTCAAGAGGAGTCTTCCCCCCTATTGCAGATGACGGCAACCTATTGACGAGGTGGCATGCATAAGCCAAAGCTTCAGCCCAAAACTTCTTTGACAATCCTATATTGGATAACATACACCGGACCTTCTCTAGCAAAGTCCGATTCATCCTCTCAGCCACCCCATTTTGTTGCGGAGTCTCTCTTACCGTGAAGTGTCTCTCTATGCCCTCATCAAGGCATAGCTGTAGGAAAGGATCCGTTTTGTACTCTCCTCCATTGTCAGAACGGAGGACCTTGACCTTCCTTCCCGTGCTTCTCTCCAGATTAGCCTTCCACTTCACAAACAGTTCTAGGACTTCATCTTTGTGTCGCATAGTGTACACCCAACATCGCCTAGAAAAGTCATCAATGAACGACACAAAATAGTGGTTACCTCCAATCGATGCAGTCTTGGTAGGTCCCCATACATCCGTATGAACATAGTCAAGAATACCCTCTGTGCAGTGTGAAGCTGTGCCAAACTTCACCTTGGTCTTCTTGCCGATGATGCAATGCTCACAGAAATCCAACTTGCAGGTCTCGGCATCCTTCAGCAACCCTTTCCTCACAAGAGCTTGCAATGATTTCTCCCCTGCATGTCCCAGCCTCATGTGCCACAGCCGGGTTGAATCTTCTTTTTGACTGGTAGAAGCTGCCACCTGCCCTGTCACTGTACTACCCTTCAAGTAGTACAAGTTGTTCCGGCGATCAGCCTTCAACACCACCATCAACCCTTTGTCATTTTAAGAACTCCCTCCTTAATAGACACTCCAAGGCCCAATGATTCCAAAGCTCCTACAGAAATCAAGTTCCTCTTCAACTCAGGTACATACCTCACTTCTTTCAGCTCCCTCACCATCCCATCAAACATTCTGATTGGAATAGTGCCAACACCTTCTATGACGCATGGATGATCATCGCCCATGACGACCGAACCCCCTCCAGCTTCTCAAAACTGGTAAACCAGTCTCGATTTGGGCATACATGATATGTTGCACCTGTATCCAAGATCCACTCGTTTTCACCCGAGTAGCCTATGATGGGCGTAGTAACTGAAAACGAGAACACCGAAGAATCCGAATCCGATCCATCTGCCTGTGATTTGCTGCTTGCAGTGTTAACCACTTTTGCGAGATTTGCTTCAGACTTTGATTCTTTCTTCTTTCCTTTGAACTTCAGACAGTCCACCTTCCAGTGCCCAATATCTCTGCAGAAAGCGCACTGATTTCTCTTGAGATCCCTGAAGCCCGGCCTGGACTTCGATCTTCCTCTAACCTCCTTGCCCTTCCGCGATGAACCCCTGCCTCTTACTTCCAGTGCCTCTGCCGATGAGCTTGACCTAGAAGGATGTCTCTCCTTCTTCCTCGTCTCATAGCTAGTCAGTGCAGACGACACTTCATCATAATCTAAGGTCTACCTTCCATTGATGAAGGTCAGAGTGAATGTCTCATACTCCTCCACCGGGAGTGAGTTCAGAAAGATGATCGCCTTATCTTCCTCTTCTATCGTGACATCCACGTTTACCAAGTCTGTAAGAAGCTTAGTATATCTGTTGACATGTTCATTTACTGTGCTCCCCTTCTTCATTTGAAAACTGTACAGCCTACTCTTAAGCTGCAACCTGGACTCCACACTCTTAGTCAGGTATTCTTAGCAAGGGTTTCCCACAGTTTCTTCGCCGACGTCTCATGTTACACAAGGTATTTTATGTCTTGCGACAAACATGAACGTATCAATCCACATGCCGACCTGTTCATCTTTGCCCACTCTTCATCAGTGGTCGTGCTCTTCTTCTTCTCCAATAGGAGAGTGTCCTCGAGGTTCGATGCATTCAGCGCATCCATAACCTCGCATCTCCACATCCCGAAGTTATTAGTGCCATTGAACTTGACAACTTCAATCCTTGGGTGAGAATTCATTGTCTTAGCCGAAACTATTTCTTCTGCCATTGTGATTTCTCTGATCCTCTAACTATGCGAAAAATCAACCAACTGAAATAGATCTACACTCTGATAAAAATTGATTTTTACCTTTCCCTTGAAACCCTAGATAGAGTTTCACTTCTGATCTACTTCAACACAGATTCTGCGAGCCCTTCTAGCGTCCTCCTGAGATCGACACACGATCCACGAACACCAATACCTCTGATCTGAGATCGACACACGATCTCCACCGGATCAGATCTCGAGCCCTCCGAATCCTCAGAAATCCCAAGCGCAACCTGGACGCTCTGATACCACTTGTTGTGACTCGGTGACAACAACCAACTGAGAATCTCACAAATCTCCAAGCACAAAGAACACCCAACAGCACATATAATCACCAGAAGAAAGCACAAAACGCAAACAACAACGAGGTTCGGCCTGAATGCCTACGTCCTCGGGACAATCCAATGGAAAATTAATTACCAGGAAGATGATTACAATTGCTAACAACCTCTTTGAATGCAAGAGAGCTCCAGCAAAATCCCTTTTTCGCAGGTACAAACCCTAGAATTAAACAACAGCCTTAAATACACAGATTTCTGAAACAACAGATTTTCACCCGAACCCGACTGTCGGTCGACCGGGCGGTCGACCGACCTCTTCCATCAGTCGACCGGTCGGTCGACTGGGTGCCCAACAGAGAGTTGGGCACTTACAGTCAGGTTTTACCGGCCGACGGGTGCCCAACAGAGAGTTGGTCACTTACAGTCAGGGACTGCGGTCGACCGACCCGGTCGACCGCCTTCTGATCCTGTGCACGCTGTGCATGTCGGTCGACCGGGCCGGTCGACCGACCAGCCTGTTTTCTGTTGCTGCTGCTATTTCCTGCTGCTGTTCTCTTTCGCCTTCATCGTCGACTTCCTTGGCGATCATCTCGACGACCCTTGGCAATCCATTGTCAAATTCCTCTGCAATAATCTCTCTTTCCAACAGATTTTAGAGGGTATTTCCTTTTCTATAGGAAAAAGAACTCCTTTAAATCTTTTATAATAATTGTGATTTTAGATGTGAGCATTGTCTTCAGGACAAGGCTATAAGAAAACAGTTTGGTATAGGGCCTGTTTGGTTGTCGTAACTGGCCGTAATTCGTAGCTCGTAATTGGTAAAGTCTTTTATAGTTGTAAATGAGTTACATACATGTAATCTTTATGGTGTTTGGTTGGTAATATAAAGTTGTAAGTGAAAAAGTGTATTGTGTTTTACGGTATTTGGTTGTCGTAATGTCTAAGTCGTAAGTGAAAAAGTTGACCACAAAAATTAACTATTTGGTGATTTAAAAAGTTTTAATATTGCAAATAAATATTAAAAATGCTAAATATTAAAAAAATTAATATTAACATAAAAAAATAATACAAATTTGCATGACCACAAAATTAACTGTAACTGGACTGTAAGTGAGTGGTAATTGGGTTGCAAGTGAGTGATAATTGGATAGTGTAAGTCTTTTACGAATTACGGTCTAAACAAACGCCATAGTTGTAACTGGATTGTAAGTCATTTACGAATTACGGACTTTTACGCGAAACAAACGGGCCCATAGCTGAATGAGCAACTGAGCTGTTGCAGCTCATTTACTCGGACATTTGTGAGCCAATGAGTGTGAAGGCACGAAACGACACACCTTATTTCATTACTTTTATTGTTTCACTCGTTTTGGACAACCTATACTTGATTACTCATAAATTGAATGCATTACATTGCTTTAGGCTCTACATATTCGAAGTGGAGAATCAGTTAGGGAAGAGTGTGAAAGCCTTCAGGACCTATAGAGGATGTAAATACCTATCAAATGAATTTTAAAAATATTTGTGCGAAAAAGGGTATAGTGAGACAATTGACGACTCCTTATACACCAGCAAAATAATGTGGCTGAAAGGAGGAATAGAACCTTACTATATATGGTGAGATCAATGATGGATCAAGCTAGCTTGTCAATTTCATTTTGGGGAGCGATTGTACACGTCTATTGCATAATCTATTATTATATTCTCACAGTTATTGTGTAATAACTCTGCTAATTATCTTGTATTAATGTTTAAATTGTGTAGGTGATTATTAATGGAGAGAGAGAAGATAACCAAATAAATACTAATTAAATCGGATTTCTATGATCTATTTGGTTAGCTTGAAGATCAACGGGGATATTGCTAAATCCATAACTCAAACTGAAAAACCCATTGGATAAGATGAGATATCAGAAAAATCAAAACCACGTGCCTAGATCTGGCTCCAGATCGAGGCCGCGGATCCACAACACAGTTAGGGTGGTTGGGCGAGCGTTTACTTCCCCTATCTTCAGACGCTTCTCACCTTTCAGTTTCAGCTACAAATACTGCACATTCTGAAGGCAAATGGCACCAGAGAGCAGAGAGCTAGGATTAGGATCTTACTCTAGTTTAACTTAGGATTTTTTATTCTTATATAATTTTGTGTTTTCTTCATAGCTAGATTAGAGAGAGATTCATAAGAAAAAGTGAGAGAGTGATTTCAAGAATGACACTTGATGTAACTTATTCCTTTTTTTTATAGTTTTTTAATGTAACTGAAGCTTGATTTTTATGTTATTCTTCTTGTTTTTCTTTAGTACTTACCCTCTTATGTTTGATCTCAAACCGTATGAATCTAATGGCCTCGAATAACTCTTGCCCTCGCAAGAGCAACTGATGGTTTATGATGATGGATCCCCACTTCTAAACGGGTAAGTTCTGTATCATTTCATGCTTGCTTTCATAGTTTTGATGATATAATATAGACAATTTGGAATTAGGATAATCTTATATTCCATGCGGTGATCGCCTTCAAGCCAAAGTAAGTCGTTGCTAAAGATCCAAGGTGAAGCAAACCTCCAAAGTTAAGTACACTAGTAGGAACACTAATTGATCTTAACCATGATTTTTTTTTCTTTTAATTTCTTTTAAAAATAAAAAATACAAACATTTTTTTCTATTTTTCTTCTTCTCTTTTGCTACTTTTTCTTCTAACTTAACATAGTTTTCTTTGTTTTCAACACTAAGAAGTAACTCTTAACCGGTTTTTTAGTAAATTAATCAAGAATATTGAAATGCTTCTATCACTTTTCCTCCTTGTGGATCACAACTCGCATAGCCACTTGCTATAGCGGTAGTCTTGAGAATCTTAGCACTATCATAATCTTAATTTCTAAACTCTATTTTTCTGTGCACATGTCTTACCTCGATGATAGGAGAAACATTGATCACAGCAGTGTATTTGCTAAATCAAGTTCCTTCAAACTCAGTTCCAAGCACCCCATACAAATTTTGGACTGGCCGAAAGCTAGAATTGGTGCATCTGTAACTGTGGAGTTGTGCAGTATATGCTCAGAATTTGTCTTATCGATACATTAAACTCGGCCCTAAGGAAAGAAGTGTATCTTCGTTAGATACTCCTTATACTCCAAGGCATATATTTTCGTTGGAGAAAATTCTAAAGGAATTGTCACTAACTTTGAGTCCATGGATGTCGAACTCCTCGAGGAGGATTTTCCAGTAAAAGGAGATGTAGAGTAAGGTGCACACGATTCTACGAATTAGAGGAATCACAAAAGGAAATGCCAAGTGTAACTGACACAACTACTAATCCTGTCAGGGATATTGGGGGCTATTCGCATTGTGAATTCCTGCTTTCTTAACCAGTGAGAAGAAATATGGAGTGGTACACGCTGACAATATCAGATCAAAAGCGAGGCACATTTGGTTACTCTTTTAGATGAGTCAGAACCAAAGAATATACAAGAAGCTTTAAACTCGCCTAATAAGGATGAATGGTTGAAAGCAATGGATGTGGAGCTAGAGTCTAAGACTTGGTCAAACTACCTCTAGGCAAAAAGGCATTCAGAACAAATGGGTTCACATAGTAAAAAGATAGGAGGATGGTAGTATTAACTGAAAAACACCTAGAGGGGGGTGAATAGGTGTAAGTGCTAATTTAGAAACTAAATGCGGAAGCTAATACAAATTTTGCAACACACTTAATACAACACAACAAGTGTAGCCGAATACCCCGTGAAGGGTTCTGGACCAACTCCTCTTAATTCCCCTAGATATGGGTTGAGGTGCTATGTGAAGCTCTTATTGGTTAAGTATAAGTGAGGCACACACAAACAACCAAGCATATAATGTGATATAGCAATATGAAATATACAAGGTACAAATGCAAGCAATCAATATGAATGTACTGATTGAAGATGCTTTGCACAAATAAAAGAGAGAGAGAGAGAGTTAGAGATAATGGATCAAATGCAAACACAAAGATATGTTTCGAGGTTCGAGCCCCTAACTCTACATCCCCGCCTTCACCACCGTGAAGGATTTCCAATCCACTATCTCCCACCGAGGGAACCTCCACCGAGGAGGATTTGTTACAACAAAGGAGTACCGAACTCCTCTCTCAAACACCGCCTCACAACCAAGGGGTAGGCCCGTAGCCAAACAATAACCAACACCTCTACCGAAGAGGGTTACAACCAATCTCCACCTCTCACTAGAGGGAGCAAACCACAAGCCTCAACCTCTACCAAAGAGGGAGCAAACCTATCACCCGATCAACCTCTACCAAAGAGGGATACAACAAAAGCAAGGGTGTTTATAACAAGTGGTTCCAAAGACCACAAACTATCTCTTTTCCTCTTTTTCCACAAAATAAATATCCTATAAAATAGGATAGAAGATATAGCTCAAGTGTGAAAAACTAGGTGTTTGGAAAATAAAAACTCAAAGAAAAATACTTGGGAAAACTCTTGTAAAAGATAGAAAATGAAAACCAAGACAAATCTCCCAAAATACTCTTTTCTTTGAATTTTTCTAAAAACCTAAAACAAAATAAAGATAGATCTTTTTGGCACTTAAACTCTTTTGAAAACTTCTTTTAAACACCAAGAATAGAGAGAAATTTTAGCTCATAAAAACTTAGTTAAAAACACCAAGCAATGGAGTATTTATAGCCCCAAACAAAACTAGCCGTTAGGCTGATCTGTCAGCCTGACAGGCCTATCGGTCGGCCGGCCGGCTGACCGCCAACGGTCAGAAAAGTGACCATTGGGGCAACCCGTCGACCGTCCGGCCGACCGCCCAGATATAGAGAGCGGACTCTCTGATCCGGTCGGCCGCCCGGCCGACCGCCCAGATACAGAGAGCAAAGCTCTCTGGTCCGTTCGGCCGCTCGGCCGCCGTCCCTGTGACTGCCAAACGTGCACAAGCCTGTGCACGTCGGTCGACCGCAAGGGTCGACCGGCCTTTGGTGCGGTCGACCCGTGCGGTCGGCCGACCTGGCCTGTCAGCCACAAATCTGGGACAGAAACTATGTTAAAAAATATTTCTAAAAATTCTTTTAACTCTTGTAAAAATTTTCAAAAAAAGTTTTAACATTTTGCATTGATATGTAAACATGTGATAAATATTTTAGCTCAAATATCAAGCATATGAAACTATTTTTGTGTCTAAACATTTTTACCAAAAACCAAAACATGTATTTTATCAAACTTGTATTTTTCTATACATGAATAAGATAGTCAAAATAAGTTTGTATAAGAAGTTTAAGCATGCATGTATAACTAGAATACATCTATTATACATATAAACCATGTAAACTTATTTTGATCAATCTATTCATGAAAACAAATATCGGTTAAACTAAAAACCGAAAAAACCAATATCCAAACATAAAACTTGTGTGTGTTGTGCATTTGAGCATATCAACTATTCATATCTTTACAAATGGATCTAAAACACACTAAACTAAAACTAGGATACCTAAGTCTTCTTGACGATCTTCATCTTCAAGTCGACTCGGTCCAACACCGTGATCCAACGAGCATGGCTATGTATCATCTTGACGCTCGGGCTCAGGAATCACAAGTGAAGGCTTTCAAACTCCTCTTTTGAAGCAATCACCTACTAATATCTTGATTAATGATCTGAAACTAAATCACAAGATTATTAGTAAACATAACTACATGAGTTAATCATCATCAAAACTAGAGAGGAAGGCCTCCGGGCCAACAATCTCCCCCTTTTTGATGATGACAAAACTCATGGAGTTTATATGCATGGATTAAAGTTAAGCTTCAAAGAAGCTCCCCGTTAACTCATGCATAAACAAGTAAACATAAATAATATGCAATAAAGGCTCTTAAACATGAATGAGGTTCTAGATACCAATGAAATGTTCAAAAAACAAAACATGCTCTAGATACCAATTAAAATTAAACTAAATTAAACTTAATATATGCAATTAAACTTAATATATGCAAAACATAAATATGCATATATAAACTTCTCAAATAATTCTCCCCTTTTTGTCAATCATCAACAAAGGGGTAAAAAAACCAAAACAAAACAAAATTTTCTCCCCCTTTTAATACAAAGAAACAATCATCAATAAGGGGTAAATAAAGACAATGTTCTCCCCCTTTTTGTCTAAAACAAAAATAAACCAAATAGGGGTGACGATCAATTAAGGTACTAATTGAAAATATGTCAAAGTAGCATTTTTGATACCAATTGAAAGTAAACATAGATCATCAATAAATGATATATGCTATATACATTCATGAAGAGGAAGATGTGAAGCTTTCCCTACATAGATACATTACATGAAGGAGGGATGACAAGCCCTAATTCACATAACATACACTATGCAATGCATAAGAGGAGATGTGAAACTCCCCCTACACACGTGTACCACATAAAGAAGAGATTGTCAAGCTCTTCAATACAAGATACACTCATCATGAACCTATATGTAGAAGAGATGTTAAGCTCTCCTTGCATATAGGCAATACAAATCAAAACTTTTGAATTTTTCTTTAAACAAAATTTTGATATACCAATTTTAAAAACATTCAAATAAACATCTTGATATCAAAAAGAGTATTTTTTTTCTTTTTGAGTATACGATATCAATTTAAAATTTTTATTTTCTATCATAAAGTAAGGGAGTGGAGATATAAATACCAATTGTAAGTATGAAAATCGAATTTTCTCCCCCTTTATGAAATACCAACAAACATATGCATAAGCTTGTAATAAGATACCATTGAAAAGCAATTGAAAACTAATCAATTGAAACAAAATTGAAGCTCAAGCTTAGCATAAACACAAACATATATATGTATGAAAATAGATACCAATTGAAATTGATATTCTTTGAAGTGCGAGCATACATATACAAAAATATATGAGTATACAATAAAAGTCAAATTAATACCAATTGAAAGAGTTCAATGATACCAATTGAAACAACAATAATGATCAAGTGTATACATCATATAACTACCACCCATTCATGCACAAGTTTAAAAGATATTCAAGAAGGGTATACATGGCATGGTCTCCCAACCAACCGCCCGTAGAAGGTAGGGGTTTTCAAAAAATAGATTTAAAATAAGCTTTGTTTGAAAAACTCTACCATATGAAGAATACCGTAACTAGTTATATAAAAAATTTGAAAACTAGTACGAAATCCTTCAAGTAAGGAATAAAACAAAATATTATTCATGAAAACATGAAATTCACAAAATAGTCAACACTCATAATCAATTAAGCATAATATGTCTCATGAAAACAAACACATGAGTAAACAATAATGTGAGTGTACAAATACAATGTGAAGATCATAATCATGAAAGATGGACAATAAGCTCAATATCCTTGAAACATGAAAACATGAAAATCATCAAAACTATATTAATCTTCAAGGTATATGTATGTCCTATACAAATTAAAGTATACATACATATCCAAACACAACGAGTCCACAAAGATATATGCATGAAGGCACGTGGCTCAAGGATATATATGTATAACAATAATTTGGATAAGATGGACATATACATGAAGTTTAAACACATGATCATAGAAACAAATTCAAAATGAGGAATACAAGTTAGAATGCAAGAATCATCAAAACTAGACTATACTAGCACATCTAATGGGTACAAATAGACATTCAAGCACAAACATAAAAAGAGTTACTTGTGGCCCATTCTATGTACAAGTATAAGTCCTAGTTTTCATGAAAACTAAGTACGCGCCGGAAAAAGAAATAAAGGTGTTCGCTGTAAAATTTCCTTGAATCAGATGAAAAATTACAACAAAACTGTTTTCCTTCCAGTTACAAGGGAGGGAGGATGCTGAATATTGAATCCTCCCTTTGTTTAAGGCTGGGTTCTTCAAGTGGCGGTGGAGAGTGAATCTTGTTCTCCGTTGACCGGATGACCGTCGGGATCGTCAGGGATCTTCTCTTTGGCTGGTAGAAGGAGTAACACAGCTCTGTCTACCAAAACTCTCAAAGAGAAGGTAGGCAAAGGGCAACTCGTACGCAGCGAGCTTGTTGAAGAGTTGAGCTCTCTCTCTCCTGTCTCTGTCTGTCTCTCTGTATTGTCCTTGTGCCGCCGTGTGCGTCTCTTTCTCCCGAGTGCCTTCTCTCCTCCTGTTGTCCCCGTGGTTCATAGCGACGGGGCTATTTATAGAGGTTCCAGGGGTGAACGTGCCCCCTAAAAACGCTCCACAATGAGGGGCCAACTTTCCCGCTTTCCCGCTATATGGGCGGTGACTGGCCCCATAACCAGGGCGGTTGTAACCGAGGCGCGGGTTTCAACCCACGCGCCTTGATACTGTGACGCGGGCTTTGGGCCCTCGCGCCTTGAGTTTGAGACGCAGGCTTTGGACCCTCGCGCCTTGGTGCTGAGACGCGGTGTGATGAGCCCACGCGCCTTGAGTTTGAGACGCGGGTTTTGGACCCTCGCGCCTTGGTGCTGAGACGCGGGTGTTGAGCCCACGCGCCTTGAGTTTGAGACGCGGGTTTTGGACCCTCGCGCCTTGGTGCTGAGACGCGGGTGTTGAGCCTTCGCGTCTAGAACTTGAAACTCTGCTTTTTAATGGCTTGTCTTTTAGTGATTTTTAGACAGCCTACAGAACCCCCTCCAAAGTTTTCGATATTCCGCAGTTAACTGGGACGGATTTCGAAATACTTTGGACTCTAGATGAATTCACCTTTATGACTGGACTGTTAATGCTCCGGGTTTGATCTTATCTGGAGTTGGTCTTCGTGAGTGTACTGTTGAACTCTTTGAGGCCACCAGAGTTGATCGTGTTGAGTGTCTAGATACACAGTCTAAACCTCCCCGATTGCTTTAGTCTGTCATGGACGCGCTTTAAGCCAGGAGTGGACGATCGTTTGCTTGTGCCAGTGTACTGTTGAACTGATTTGCAGAAGCAAGGACTGAATGCCAGTTCTTCTTTTTTTTGAAAAGCAGAGATGGTACTGTTTTAAAGACGTGAGTTTCATGGGGTGCGTCTTTTGGCAATGGAAACGCGACTGATATTTCTTCAGGCAGATGCGATGCTAGGCCAGATTGGAGGGACGCGAACTTCGGAGAGACGCGCCTCTTTGGAATAAAGATGCGACTTTCTGGACGCATTTATGGCGGTGCTGACGGGGCACGTCCATCGAAGAGACGCGGTCGTCGGGTGCGAATCCGTGCCATGTCATGAGTGCACTGCCAGTTATCCTGGGGAACCGACGGGACATCACCTTTTGGCGCGCGGACTTCCCGGTTCATTAAATGATCTGTTCCACGCGTTGGTTCCTCATTGGACTCAGGCGTTAATGCCTTTTAATGCAAAACCGGCACTGGCGGTTTGAGACCAGCGTCTGCGACGCTTCCCGAAGCAACGTTCCACGCGTCAGACTCCTATTGGACTTTGACGGTCGTGCGGTCATTAAGGCCGACGGTTTTGATTAATGAACCATTAATGACAGTTATCAGGGGCTGCCTATAAATAGGGCTCACCCTCTCCCTCTTTAACACCCAAACTTAGACTGTTTTCTTTTGATTTGCTCTGAGAAATTCCGCCTTCTTCAGAGTTTCTAACGGGGGTCTGTCTCCATGGATGAAGGTGACTCTGTGGATGAAGATGACCCAGAGCTTTCATGCTTCTGTTTGGTCTCTTCAGGAGAAAGCGTCTCTTTGATCATCTTTCATGTCCACGTTCTAATGCAGAGAGTTCAACTCTTGATAGAGGCCTCTGCGGGTATGCCGTCCCGACTTGCCATGATATTTTTAGTCCACCCAGGCTTGCACCTTGGCATCTCTTAAAGAGATATCACCATCTGGATGAAGTCTTAGTTGGTGCATTCCCTTTTTTTTTTGGAATTTGCGCCATCGACTTGAACTTCTCTGGGACGTGAGTACAGAAGTCTTTGGCACTTGGCGCTGGCTTTGCTCATGAAGCTCGCGTTTTAAGGCCACTGACTTGGATGAATTCCAACTCGGGTTGAAGGTTTCAGACCCGAATCTTGCAACTCCTGTTCATTCAACAGGGAGATGGCATTTTTTTCGGCGTCTGAGTCTTTTCGCGCCTGGTGTGTTAGACGCAGATGCAAAAAATTGGACTGCGTTTGAACCCTGCGTGTATCACAGTTTTAACTCGCGTCTGTTTCTGCCACCCCGCGGAAGTTTTGGCTCACTGCGTGGGTCATTCCCGCGTCTGTAGTCTTCGACAATAACAGCGTCTGTCACTTAATTTTCTCTGTTGAAGTGTACTAAGTTCCAGATGTTCTGATTCCTTTGTTTATTCCTTGCAGGTAGGCTTGATCGTCCTTTTTCAGTTCGCTTCGCTGGGCCCCTGGAAGAATATTTCAGCCGACGAACTCGTTCGATGTTCATCCACAAGGGAATATATTATGGTCCCCGTCGTCCACAAGGGAATATATTATGTCCCTGACGGGGACTTAACCCTCGCTAAGGTCTCTTCAGATCCAATGCACCAGTCATGCCTGCTGGCATGGAATGGTCAGAGTGAGTATGGCGGCGAGGGGGTTACGGTGGATATAGTGGAAGATAGCATCCCCTTCCTCTCTCACCCCAGAAGTGACATCAAGGACACTCCATGTTTGTTGGATGGCCTTCTGGCGAAAGAGATGCTCATGAACGAAGGGTTGCATGGCTTTTTGCTGCCACCGGACCTCAAGAACACCATTGCTCTTAGCTTAGTCACTAGGGCTCTTTCGTGTTTACGTCATGCACCATAGTGCAATCGGCTCCAATTGTCGCCACAGTTTGGCGCTTTTCCAACATCGTGTACTTGGAATCAGATGCGGCTTCAAGGAGTGAGTACGGCCTCTGAGAGAGAGGGACTTCTTTGTACTCCTTAATTGTAACACTCAATCTTATTGTATAAGAGAGCGTTTTGTATCACTTTCATATGCCTGGATATAAATAAAAGTGACATTTTTCTTTCTTCTGCCTCTTTCTATTGTCTTGAACCTTTTGTCTTCAGTTAGACGCATAGAAGCAGAATCTTTGACTTCGTCAAAATTATGATGATAATCTTAATAAGTAAAATTTTGTAGGGAAGATCCTATTTCAGGAACTTTCACAATACTGTCAGAGGTGTAATATTAACTTGACAGAGATGAAATAATGTTTGGTGGACCAGCCACTTTATAAGAAAAGTAACTGGTGGAACACGTACCCCCAGGGAAGGTGAACTTTTATCAAGGGTTTGGGATCAACTTGATTAAGTTCAGCCGGGGAGTTGATGGAAACACTGTCAATGGTGTAGTGTTTAACCTAACAATATTTTTAGGTAGACTTGTTATTCTATTGAAGAGAATAACAAGTAAGACTAGACTCATGGGGAATCTAGGGAAGTCTTTACCGTTAGAGGTGTGATATTAACTTAACGGGTTGAAAGTAGTCTCGTCAGAAGTGTGATGTTAACTTGATAAGGATGTGAGTCAGAGGTGTAATATTAACTTGACTCAAAAGTATTTCAGTTTTGTTTTGGGAAAACTGAGAGTGTCACTGACATAGGTGTGATGTTTAACTTGACAGTGAGGGTAATGCTAGAGGTGTAATGTGGAACTTAGCATTGGTCATCTCGGCTTGGATAAGGAAGTCGAGGAAAAGTCATGGCCATAGGTGTATTGTTGAACTTAGCAATGACTTAGATGCTAGAGGTGTAGTGTTAACTTAGCATCATTCGTTTCAGCTTCAATACGGAAGTCTGAAGGAAAGTGACTGTCAGAGGTGTAATATTAACTTGACAGAAGTTTGGTGTACTGTTTAGAAGTATAATGTTAACTTAAACAGTATTTTTGTCAGAGGTGTAATATTAACTTGACAAGAATTGGCTCGTGCCAAAAAACGGTTTGAGGACCTGTCATTCTATTGATAAGAACTGACAGGTGGAATTTGGAGTGCCAGAGGTATAGTGTTAACTTGGCAAATCTGAAAGTTTGTTACTCTATGTAGAGTTGACAAGCAAAGTTGTACTCGACAAGGAGTATTCATTACCAGAGGTATAGTGTTAACTTGATAATGATTGTATTTGGTAGACCTACCATTCTGTGGGTGAGAATTGGTAAGGGGATTTTGGAGGAAAGAGTGGAGCCAAGTCCACTTAGGATTTTTAGCAAACCCTCAGCTATTAACGGATTTGAGGTGCCTTTACCAACTACCGTTTGAGTTGGGCTAGCCATGCTATTCCCTTCAGCATGATGAGTTTGTCGAAGACTTATGTTGGGCTTAGAAGCCAACATTTTTCCTCTATCCTTAGCCGTCGGAGGCGTCAGATGTTTGATCAGAGGTGTACTTTTAACTTGATCAGCGGAAGAATACCATTTAAGGATAGTATTTCTTCAAGAACCTGCCATTGATAGGCATCATGAGTGTATCGCCATTTGAGGTATGAGGCGATATGATCCATTCGAGTAGACTAACTCTACCACAAACGGTCCTTCCCATTTGGGTTGGAATTTTCCTTTTGTCTTGTGTGTCATCACCATGGGTCTTCTGACGGCTAAGACAAGATCGTCTTTCCTGAAAGTCCGCACCTTAACTTTCTTGTTGAAGGCTTTGGTAATTCGAGCTTGGTAAAGCTCGATTTATTGTTGGGCCTGCAAACGCTTATCGTCTAAGGCCTCCAATTCCTGGAGTCGCTGTCGATGCTTCTCCTCGGTTGTCATCTCCGCTGTCAAGGCGACGCGTAGAGATGGAATTTGGATTTCCAGTGGAATTACGGCTTCACATCCATATACCAAAGAAAATGGCGTGGCTTTAGTTGGGGTTCGCACAGTTGTGCGGTAGGCCCATAAGCATTCACCTAGCTTATCGTCCCAGTCTCGTTGACTTTTCGAGACGAACTTCTTGAGAAGCTTGCCAATAGTCTTGTTGAAAGTTTCTGCGAGGCCGTTAGCGGCAGGATAGTATGCCGTTGAGGACACACTCTGGATTCTGAACTTAGCGCAGAATCTCTGGACCGCCTGGCTGATGAACTGGGGTCCATTGTCATGGACAATTCGCCGAGGTATACCGAAACGGTAAATAACGTGATGTTTCACGAACTTGATCACGTTAGACGATTTTACCTCCTTCAGAGGAATAGCTTCGGCCCATTTAGAGAAATAATCGGTTATTGTCAAAATAAACCGATGTCCCTTTGATGATGGTGGGCTGATAGGACCAACCACATCCATCCCCCACATTTCAAATGGCCAGGTAGAGGTCGTGGAGTGGAGGTACCCTGGTGCTTGATGGATGAAATCGCCGTGCACTTGGCAGGCGTGACATCTTTTGGCATAAGTGATGGTATCGGCAATCATCTTGGCCAGTAGTAACCCAATATTTGGAGTCGATGTGCCAGTTTTGGGCCAGGTTGATGGGCTCCACACATACCATCGTGGGCTTCTTTCAATACCTCTTGGGCCTCCTTTGGTGAGAGGCACCGGAGCAAGACCCCGTCATGCGATCGACGATACAATGTTCGTGTAATCGCATTGTAGTAAAATTTAGGGGCTTTCCTTCGAATGGCAGCCGCTTCCTTGGCGTCCTCAGGCAGGATGCCATACAAGACATAGTCGATATAGGGGAATCACCAGTCTTTAAGCTCTGGCCCGGTTGACAATTCCAGCGCTTCTTTGCCTTGATAATCTCCCTTTGACTCCTGATAGTCTTCGAGGGCAGTTCTCGGGCAATACAGGTCGTGGCTGTAGACGAATACCTTCTCCATTGCTCCAGCTGGAAGAGCTAAGGAGGCCGCGAGGGACGCCAGTGCATCTGCATGCGCATTTTGCCTGCGCGCTACATGATCGATGTAGAAGTTTGTGAACTTTCGGCTGTGGATGTTGCGTTGTAGTAGGGTAATAGGTCCTCATGTCTGACTTCGTACTCCCCGCGAACTTGGCTAACAATGAGTTTGGAGTCACCGTATGCCTCGAGATTTTTAACGCCAATCTCATCGGCGAGCTGCATCCCAATCAAAAGAGCGTTGTATTCTGCTACATTATTGGAGCAAGGCTCAGTTAGCGAGACAGCTCGAGGAATCACATAGTTCTGTGGCGAGACGAGTACTACTTGAAATACACCTAGAGGGGGGTGAATAGGTGTAATTGCTAATCTAATGATCTTTTTAAATTTTACTTAAGTGAGGATGCAACGATCTCTCAAAACACGACTAAGAGCCGAATACCCCTTGCGAGGTTCTGAACTCCTTCCTCCCAATTCCCCTTAAATGGGTTAGAGGTGCGCAATGCAACCGTGTTGTATTGAGGTGTGATCGAACAATTCCAAGTATGAAATGCTATGATGAAATGCACACAAGTATTGTAGCAAGAAATATTGAAGGCAAGTTAAGTAAACAAGTAAGGATAGCACAAATAAGAGTTAGTTCACAAGCAACAAATTGGAAGTAATTTAAAGCAAGAAAATAAGCAAGAAAATAAGCAAGAGGAACGCCAAGCCAATCGCAAACAAAGTGATTTGTTTCGAGGTTCGAGCCCGTAGCTCTAGTCCCCGCCTTCACCTCCGTGAAGGGTTTCCACTATCCCCGTAGGATCCCGTACAAGAAAGGCCTCCAAAGACCTCAAGCCCGTAGCTTCACCTTACAAAGAAGTTCCCCTTAGGAACTTGTCTCCACAAGAACAAAAGATTACAAATTTGTGATCTCAACTAGACCACAACACTCTTTCTCTTTTACAAACACTCTCACACTTTTACAACTTCACCTATAGAGAGAATATGAAATTTTTGGCACTATGAAGTGTGGTGAGAAAAGCTTCAGTTGTAGAGTGATATTAGAGATCAAACAACAACTGAAAACCAAATTGAAAGAATGGAAATGAAAGCTTTAAACTATTTTTCTCTTCTCTTGAAAACAATGAAAACTTGTAATTTTTTCTTGGTAAATAACTAAGGCCTATTCTCCACTATTTATAGGGAGAGAATAGGTTAAAAACCCTGATTTTTCCTGCTAAAATCTTCTGCAAAAGCACCCCAACAACTCCTAAAAACTCTGTTAAAGAGAAACCCCAAAAACAGTTTTTCAGAAATGCCCAAAGAGGAAAGAGCCGTTGGGCTAGTTGCAGGCTTACCGGTCGACTGTCGGTCGACCGGGTCTCTGCTGGCAAAAGAGCCGTTAGGGCTCCGGTCGACTGTCGGTCGACCGATCTCACAGAAGGAAACACAGTTTCCTTCTATCGGTCGACCGACGACCCAGTCGACCGAAAAATACAGAGAGCAGGCCACAAAAAATCAGTCGACCGATATTTAGGGTCGGTCGACCGGCAGACATGCACAGCCTCGTGCATGTCTGGCCACAGCAGCCGGTCGACTGATATTTAGGGTCGGTCGACCGTATGTATGCCTGGAAAACAGTTTTCTGGGCAGATTTTTGAGTTAGAAAAATTTGTAAAAATTCCTTTAAAAATCTTAAGCTAAGTGTTATGCTGAAAATAGTTTATATACATGTATTTAAACAAGTTTTGAAGATATAAGGCTTTGGGTACATGTATGTATTAAACTAAGGCATAAACTTAGAAACACCATTTTCAAAAACATAGACATATTCAAAACACATGTGTGTGCAAATCCTAGAGCCAAAATTTACATATTCTATCTTTAACAAAAAAAACTACACTTACAAGCTTCTAGGTCTTCAAGACTTCAACATGGGCAATCTTCACTTGATCTTCAATATTGCACTTTGAGCCCAATTTGACTTGTCTGAATCCAATAGCTTGTATTTGAGTCCAAGATCTTTGTATATGAGTGAGAGTACTTCTAGTATGATAATAAACCTGAAACACACAAAAAACAACAAATAATATTAGTACCAATAACTAATATGTTTTGTAATCATCAAAATACACTACATGGGTTTTTGTAACCTTGGGCCAACAATCTCCCCCTTTTTGATGATGACAAAACATATGAGTTATTAAACAAATAAAAGAGGAAAAGCTTGAAAAGCTCCCCTTAAACAATGCTATATATTTAACATGAATATGAGAAACTATGTAAGCATACAAAATCATGTTTTAAAACAACAATCATCACCATAAATAAGAAACTCAAATATTTATTTTTCTCCATATACATATTTTCTCCCCATACATTTTCTCCCCCTTTTTGTCATACATCAAAAAGGGTAAAAAAAAAATTTAAGACAAAACAAAACAAACTAAGATACTTTAAGTATCAATTTTACAAACATTTAATTCACCACAAATAAAAGAAAATCTTGCATAATCTAAGGTTTTGTGAAAATATCCGCAAGTTGAAAATCGGTAGAAACAAAATCGATATCAATGTCACCTTTTTCAAAGTGATCTCTAAGAAAATGATATCTAATGTCTATATGTTTGGTTTTACTATGTTGATTAGCATTTTTGGTCATGTGAATAGCACTAGTATTATCACAATAAATTTTAACATGATCAAAATGTAAATCAAAATCGAGAAGAGTATGTTGCATCCAAAGAACTTGTGCACAACAAGCTCCGGCCGCTACATACTCCGCCTCGGCGGTTGAAAGGGCTACACTATTTTGCTTTTTGGAAGACCAAGATACAAGACAATTGCCCAAGAATTGGCAAGTGCCACTTGTGCTCTTCCTATCTACCCTACAACCGGCATAGTCGGCATCCGAATAACTAGTCATGGTAAATTGGTTAGTTTTCGGGTACCATAAACCTAAATCAATTGTGCCCTTAAGATACCTAATTATGCGTTTTACCGCAATTAAGTGTGATTCCTTAGGACATGATTGAAAACGTGCACATAAACATACGGAAAACATTATATCCGGCCTACTAGCCGTAAGATAAAGTAAACTACCAATCATGCTACGAAATAATTTGATGTCTACTTCCTTACCTTGTTCATCCTTGTCAAGTTTTGTAGTGGTTGCCATGGGAGTCTTTGCTACTTTGGATCCTTCAAGCCCGAACCTCTTGATGAGTTCTTTGGTGTACTTGGCTTGGTTGATGAATGTCCCATCACTACGTTGCTTGATTTGAAGTCCAAGAAAGAAGTTGAGCTCCCCCATCATAGACATCTCAAATTCCTTTTTCATGCATGATTCAAATTCTTGCAAAGAGAAACATTAGTAGATCCAAAAATAATGTCATCAACATAAATTTGAACTATGAGGATATCTTGATCTACATGTTTGGTAAATAATGTTTTATCTACTTTTCCTTTCTTAAAATTATTTGAAAGCAAAAATGAAGACAATCTTTCATACCAAGCCCTAGGGGCTTTGTTTCAAACCATATAATGCTTTATCTATTTATAAACATAATTAGGGTGTGTAGGATCAACAAACCCGGGGGGTTGTTCAACATACACCTCCTCATCAATATAACCATTAAGAAAAGCACTTTTTACATCCATTTGAAATAACTTAAAATCTTTAAATGAGGCATATGCTAAGGTCATCCGTATGGCTTCGAGCCGTGCTACGGGTGCAAAGGTTTCTTCAAAATCGATCCCTTCGATTTGAGTGTAACCTTGGGCAACTAACCTAGCCTTGTTTCTAACTACATTACCCGATTCATCCAACTTGTTCTTAAAGATCCATTTAGTGCCAATAGTTGGTCTATCTTGGGGCCTAGGAACAAGGTGCCAAACTTGATTGCGCTCAAATGATTGAGCTCCTCTTGCATTGCAAGCAACCAATATGAATCGGCCTCGGCCTCGAGGACATTTTTAGGTTCTATGTGTGAAATAAAAGCAAATTACCACAAAAATCTTGAATCTTAGAGCGAGTGGTTACCCCTTTTGATACTTCACCTATGACGAGGTCCTTGGGATGATGAGGATTGAATCTCCAATCCTTTGGTAGTGGTTGAGAGGGCTCCTCTTCATTTGCTTGATGTTCATTTCCTTGAGCCTCTTCCACTTTGGCTTCACTTCCATCACCATCCTTTGGCTTGTCTCCCATGGTAGAAGCATCCTCTAAGGTCACTTTCTCCAAGCCTTCATCTAAAGCATCAATTTCTACACAATTCTTAACAAACTTGTTAGATTCCTCAAATTTAACATGAATAGATTCCTCAATAGTCAAAGTTGACCTATTGAAGACTCTATAAGCCTTACTAGTATTTGAGTAACCTACAAAAAGCCTCATATGATCTAGCATCAAATTTTCCCAAATTAATATTTGTATTTAAAACAAAACATTTGCAACCAAACACTTTGAAATAAGAAACATTAGGTTTTCTAGAAAAATACATCTCATAAGAAGTCTTAGTAGTATTTTTACATAGGAAAACACGATTTGCAATGTAACATGAAGTATGAACGGCCTCGGCCCACAAAATGTGGTAGACCATATTCATTTAACATTGTCCTAGCCATCTCTTGCAAAGTACGATTTTTCCGCTCAACTACTCTTTTGTTGTGGAGTTCTAGGACAAGAAAGTTCATGTTTTATTCCATATTCCTCACAAAAAGTGGTAAAGGGAAGGTTAATGAACTCACCTCCTCTATCACTTCTTATTTTAATTATTGAGGAGTCATTTTCCTTTTCAACTCTTTTCTTAAAGGCTTGAAAATATGAAAAGGTTTGACTTTTATGTTCAAGAAAATAAACCCAAGTAAAACGCGAAAAATCATCTACTAAAACATAAGCAAATCTACTCCCACTTAAACTTTTGGTTTGTGTTGGGCCGAATAAATCCATGTGGATTAGCTCTAATGGACGTGATGACATGATATCCTTAATTGATTTGAATGAGGACTTAGTTTGTTTCCCAAATTGACATGCATCACAAACTCGGTCCTTTTCAAAGTTCAATGAAGGAATACCTTCACCATTTCCTTAGAGTTAAGCCTAGAAATATGGTCAAATGAAACGTGGCCTAATCTCCTATGCCACAACCAAGAGTCGTCATCGAGGGCTTTAAACATGTTATATTGCAAGACATATTTAACATATCAATCATATAAACATTGCTTTCACGAAAACCGGAAATACACAAACATTAGAAGTTCTATCAATCACTTTACAAGAGAGATTATCAAAAACAACACAACAAAACCTTTATCACAAAGTTGACTAACACTCAAGAGATTATGCTTGAGGCCATCAACTAAAACAACATTTTCAATTAAGGAGAGGTGCCAAGTTTTACATTACCAATACCGATGATTTTACCCTTGGCGTCATCTCCGAAGGTGACGGTGCCACCCTCATGATATCTTGATAGGGTTGCAAAGTTGTTGATGTCCCAAGTCATGTGCCTTGAGCACCGCTATCAAGATACCATAAACCTCTACGTCTTTGAGCTTTGGAGAGTACCTACATCATTTAAAACAATGGTTGACTTTGGTACCCAAACTTTCTTGGGTCCTTGAAAGTTAGTGTTACGAACCCAAACATTATGAGATGATGCACTTATTCTATCATAGCAAAATTAGCTAAGTGTCCTTTCCGTCCACATGTGAACATGAGTACACTTTCCTATACATAAATGCATGGTGTGTATGTGAAGTGTGAGCAAGCTTTGGGGGTTTACCATGTTGTTTAGGTTGTGTAGCATGAACATGAACATGAGCATGATGAACATTTTTCTTGGAGCTTGTTTCTTAGGAAACATATTCTCCATCTTCTTTTATCAAACTCACTACACTTTTTCAAACACAACATCTAATGAGTCTAATCTTTTCTTAAGCATGGCAATCTCATTAGAATCTACAAATGGGGTCTTTCCTTTACAAGCAATCTTATATTTTTCAAAATCATTTTTAGTGGAAACTAAAGAAGAATGTAAATCATTATTTTCTTTAGAAAGATTTACAATTTGAATATTAAGATTCATTATCCTTTTTCATTTTTAAATATTTCTTCTTTAAGAAATCATAATTGCTAGAAAGTTCCATAAAAGCTTCTCCTAGCTCATCCATGGATAAATCATCATCAAGAAGAGTTGAGGGGGATACTTGCTTGTGCTCTCATTTGCCATGAAGCACATGTTGGCGGTGTCGATCTCCTCCTCGGATTCACTTTCGTCATCCCATGTTGCTTTCATAGCCTTCTTCTTGTATGGCTTCTTGGATGAAGATGGCTTCACTTGGTCCGGACACTCCGCTACTATGTGTCCCGGCTTTGGCAATTAAAGCAAGTGATCTTCCTTTCTTCCTTGCCTCCTTGCCATCTCCTCCTTCTTGGAACTTTGCCTTGTTGTACATCCTCCGGACATTTTTGACTAGAAGTGAGAGCTCCTCGTCATCTTCTTCTTCGTCATCTTCGTCGGAGTAGGTAGCATGACTTTTGAAGGCAATGGTCTTCTTTTTGGTAGGTGCCATGTCCTCCCTTGCCTTTCTCTCCATCTCATGGGTTTTCAAGTTCCCAATGAGTCCAATGAGCTCAATCTCATCTTTGTCATTGAGTTCCTTCAATGTTGTAGCTTTCACTTCCCATGATGGAGGAGAGCCCGGATGATCTTTCTCACCCTTTGGTCATTGTTGATTTCTTCACCTAGAGAAGCAAGACCATTAGTAATCTTTGTAAACTTAGTAACCATATCATCTACGTTTCATTCTCTTGCATGCAAATTTTCATATTGGGACCGAAGAAGGTCTATCTTGGCCTCTTCACTTGTGATGTCCCTCATGTGTTACTAGCAAATGGGTCCAATCTCATAGGCGGATTTGCAATGGATGACTCTAGCTATGTCATCATCATTGAGGGCTTGTAGGAGTGCATAATGAGCCCTAGCATTGGCATCAAACTCTTTGGTCTCAATTTCGGACCAAGTAGATTCATCACGGGGGGTACACTAAATTGTTTAGTCACGGCCTTTGCAACTCGACTACCTAGAGATTGCAAGAACAACACGGTCATCTAAACCTTCCATATGGGAAAGTTAAGTCCATCAAACTTAGGTGGGGTCTTAATTCCATCGGCCATGTTTACTATGTGGAAATGAATGAAGTGATTAGCAATAAGGATCTCTCTAAGGTTTTAAGCCAAATCCTAGAGTCCAAGCTCTGATACCAATTGAAATACACCTAGAGGGGGGGTGAATAGTTGTATTGCTAATCTAATGATCTTTAAATTTTACTTAAGTGAGGATGCAACGATCTCTCAAAACACGACTAAGAGCCGAATACCCCTTGCGAGGTTCTGAACTCCTTCCTCCCAATTCCCCTTAAAGGGTTAGAGGTGCGCAATGCAACCGTGTTGTATTGAGGTGTGATCGAACAATTTCCAAGTATGAAATGCTATGATGAAATGCACACAAGTATTGTAGCAAGAAATATTGAAGGCAAGTTAAGTAAACAAGTAAGGATAGCACAAATAAGAGTTAGTTCACAAGCAACAAATTGGAAGTAATTTAAAGCAAGAAATAAGCAAGAGGAACGCCAAGCCAATCGCAAACAAAGTGATTTGTTTCGAGGTTCGAGCCCGTAGCTCTAGTCCCCGCCTTCCCTCCGTGAAGGGTTTTCCACTATCCCCCGTAGGATCCCGTACAAGAAAGGCCTCCAAAGACCTCAAGCCCGTAGCTTCACCTTACAAAGAAGTTCCCCTTAGGAACTTGTCTCCACAAAAACAAAAGATTACAAATTTGTGATCTCAACTAGACCACAACACTCTTTCTCTTTTACAAACACTCTCACACTTTTACAACTTCACCTATAGAGAGAATATGAAATTTTTGCACTATGAAGTGTGGTGAGAAAAGCTTCAGTTGTAGAGTGATATTAGAGATCAAACAACAACTGAAAAACCAAATTGAAAGAATGGAAATGAAAGCTTTAAACTATTTTTCTCTTTCTCTTGAAAACATGAAAACTTGTAATTTTTTCTTGGTAAATAACTAAGCCTATTCTCCACTATTTATAGGAGAGAATAGGTTTAAAAACCCTGATTTTTCCTGCTAAAATCTTCTGCAAAAGCACCCCAACAACTCCTAAAAACTCTGTTAAAGAGAAACCCAAAAACAGTTTTTCAGAAATGCCCAAAGAGGAAAGAGCCGTTGGGCTAGTTGCAGGCTTACCGGTCGACTGTCGGTCGACCGGGTCTCTGCTGGCAAAAGAGCCTTAGGGCTCCGGTCGACTGTCGGTCGACCGATCTCACAGAAGGAAACACAGTTTCCTTCTATCGGTCGACCGACCCAGTCGACCGAAAAATAGAGAGCAGGCCACAAAAAATCAGTCGACCGATATTTAGGGTCGGTCGACCGGCAGACATGCACAGCCTCGTGCATGTCTGGCCACATCAGCCGGTCGACTGATATTTAGGGTCGGTCGACCGGTATGCCTGGAAAACAGTTTTCTGGGCAGATTTTTGAGTTAGAAAAATTTGTAAAAATTCCTTAAAAATCTTAAGCTAAGTGTTATGCTGAAAATAGTTTATATACATGTATTTAAACAAGTTTTGAAGATATAAGGCTTTGGGTACATGTATGTATTAAACTAAGGCATAACTTAGAAACACCATTTCAAAAACATAGACATATTCAAAACACATGTGTGTGCAAATCCTAGAGCCAAATTTACATATTCTATCTTTAACAAAAACTACCTTACAAGCTTCTAGGTCTTCAAGACTTCAACATGGGCAATCTTCACTTGATCTTCAATATTGCACTTTGAGCCCAATTTGACTTGTCTTGATCCAATAGCTTGTATTTGGTCCAAGATCTTTGTATATGAGTGAGAGTACTTCTAGTATGATAATAAACCTGAAAACACACTTAAACACCAAATAATATTAGTACCAATAACTAATATGTTTTGTAATCATC
>JAVJIF010030960.1:0-101753 GCA_038442645.1 Agave tequilana
TTCATTTCAAGGTATATGTATGATTTGTCAACACAAAAAGTATACAAACATATCCCTAAACACAATTGAGTCCATAGTATAGATTTGCCTGAAAAGCAAATGACTCAAGGGGTATACATGTATATCTTAGAGTTTGGCAAAATAGACATATACATGAAATGAAAACATATGATCATAAAATAAAACCAAAAATAGGAATACAAGTTTAAAATGCATGGATCATCAAAACTAGATTATACTAGCACATCTAATGGGTTCAAATAAGCATTCAAGCTCAAACATATATAGATTTATTTGTGGCCCACTATATGCACAAATATATACCTAGTCTTAATGAAAACTAACATTTAAGCTTATATTCAAATCATGAAGCATCAAAAAACAAGATAAAATCAACATGAAAATATAAACATGATTATTATGTAAATCCACATGTTATTAAACCTATGATAAACATGATAGCTAAACAATAGTGAGAACACAAAATAATAGTCCATATTAAACATGGGTGTCTCAAATACTATACATGTATATCAAGAGTCTAATAATCATGGCATTAACATAATAATCTATAAACAACAAAACATGCTATATATGATAAACATGAAAAGCATGCAAATAAATGGGAGTTAGGGATCGTTACCAAAACTAGAAGGCAACTTTCCTTGTCTCCAAAACATGGTGGTCATCTCCACCAAACCTTCCCTTGAAAGTGATGCATCCAATTAATTTCCATGAAGCTCGGAACGCATCCACTCCAAGGTACCGCTACTCTCACGTCATGCGAGAGCCCACTCCTACATCAAATATAAGAGGGATGGTCTTTGATACCCACAACTTTTTGGTCCATGGGGGTTAGTATCATTCCTAACCCAAAACAATTTATTTGCTAAATTTGAAACATGTATTCTATCATAGCAAATTTAGCAAGGTGGCCCTTACGTCTACAATGTGTACAAGTGTACACATGAGCATACATGTGATGGGTGTGTCCGTGAGGAGCATGTGTATGCCGTGGAGGGTGTGCATGAAAAGATGGAATTTGTTTCTTGTGAAACATGGATTCCAAACGTGTGTGGCTCTTGGCACATTGGCTCAAGGTGGAGCCCAAACAAAAAACCTTCTTCTTAAGCATGGAAATATCATTATCAATCAAAGAAGAAGTGTGGCATGCAATAGGTGAAGTGTGTGATACTACCCTAGCATGGCAAACATGTACATCAATCTTATTTTGCAAAACTTCATTTTCTTTTAGTGCAAGGTCTAATTGAGATCTCAATGAATCCCTTTCATTATAGACCTCAACCTTCTCTTGCAAAACATTGTTAAGTCTAGAATGTAAACTTTTATTTTCATTTTCAATTCCTAAACTTTTCTTTTTCAAAACCTTATATTTTTCAATTAATTTTTCACACACAATAGATAGTTCTTCATTCAAAGCATGGGCATCATAATCATTTGTAGAACTAGCATCATCATCATCATCTAAATGGGTTTCCGAGTGTACCTCAAGGGAGTCATTCCCTTGGACCGTATAGCATTGTTGTTGCTCGGATTCATCTCCACTAGATTCGTCCTCCGGTTGGATTTGCATTTGAAGCTCGGAGTGGTGGTGGTTGTCAACATATTCCACACTGCAAATGCGGCATCAAAGTTAGAAGCAAGTATAAATATTCTTTATTTAATGTGCTTCTAATGGCCTCAAGGGCTTGTGCATTGGCCCCTATATGCTTGCTATCACTAAGGTAGGATTCCTTGATAATGGCAAGGTGAACCTTATATCCTAGGGTTTGTAGGTAAATGGACATCTTAGTCTTCCAAACAAGAATGTTGGGAGGGTCAACATAGGTGGGGTCATGAAGTCCATAGGTCCAAACTATATGTGTGCAAGCAAACAATATATGCAAATGCAAATGGTAGATTAGCAAACAAAGGATCTCACTCCTAGGATGTTAAGCCTAAGTATCAGGAGCGTAGGCTCTGATACCACATTGAAAAACACATAGGGGGGTGAATAGGTGTAAGTGCTAATCTAGAAACTAAGTGCGCTAAATGCGGAAGCTTAAAACAAATTTGCAGCACACTTAATACAACACCAAGTGTAGCCGAATTCCCCGTGAAGGGCTCTGGACTAACTCCTCTTGATTCCCCTAAATATGGGTTGAGGTGCTATATGAAGCTCTTGTGGTTAAGTACAAGTGAGGCACACACAAACAATCCAAGCATATAAGAGATATAGCAATATGAACAATGCAAGGCACAACTCAAGCAATATGAATGATATGAAATGAAAGATGCTTTGTACAAATAAAAGAGAGAGAGGGTTAAGAGGCAATGGATCAAACGCAAACACAATGATATGTTCCGAGTTCGAGCCCCTAGCTCTACGTCCTCGCCTTCACCGAGAAGGATTTCTAATCCACTAAAGGAGTACTGAACTCCTCTCTCAACCGTACAATGCCACCGAGGCAATACAACCAATCCACCTCTACCGAAGAGGGATAAGGCCTGTAGCCAATAACCAAACTCCACCTCACAATAGAGGGAGCAAACACAATCACCTCTACCGAAGAGGGATCCAAACAATACCAATCCGATCACCTCTATCAAAGAGGGATACACAAATATAAGGAGGGTTTACAACTTGGAGGCTCAATCAACCTCAAACACTTTCTTTTTCCACAAATAATGATCCTAATAGAATAGGATAGATGATAGCTCAAGTGTGAAAATCAAGTGTTTTGGAAATCAAATAACAAAGAAAATCCTTGGGAAAACACTTGCAATATGATGGAAATGAAGATCTAAAGCAATATCCCAAAAACCCATTTTTCTTTGAATTTTCAAACCCTTGAAAACAATTAAAGATGAAAACTTTTAAGCTTTAAAACTCTTTGAAAACTTCTTTTAACTCTGGAGAAACTGGGAATTTTTCTTGTTAAAAACCTTAGCCAAAATCCCAAAGAAATGGGGTTTATAGAGGCCAAAACCAGAAACTAGCCGTTAGGCTGATCTGGCAGCCGACAGGCTAGCGGTCGGCCGGCCCGGCCGACTGCCAACGGTCAGAAATATGACCGTTGGGGCATCCGGTCGACCGCACGGCTGACCGCCCAGATACAGAAAGCAAAGCTCTCTGGTCCGGTCGACCGTCCGGTTGGCCGGCCCACTGTGCTGCCAGACGTGCACAAGTTGTGCACGTCGGTCGACCGCAGGGTCGACCGGCCCTTGGTGCGGTCAACCGTGAGGTCGGCCGACCTGACCTGTCAGCCACAGTTCTGGGTCAGAAACTGGGGTTAAGAAATATTTCTAAAAATTCTTTTAAGTCTTGTAAAAAAATCCCCAAAAATAGTTTTAACATTTTGCATTGATATATAAAGATGTGATAAAAATTTCAACTCAAATATCAAGCAATTCAAACTATTTTTGTGTCTTATCATTTTTACCAAAACTAAAACTTGTAATTTATCAAACTTGGATTTTTCAATAAAGAAATCTGATTTTTCCTAAAACTCATGAATAGACATATCAAAATAAGTTTGTATAGGAAGTTTAAGCATGCATGTATAGAAAGAATACATCTACTATACATATAAACCATTTAAACTTGTTTTGATCAATCTATTCATGAAAACAATATCGGTTAAACTAAAGACCGAAAAACCATAAAACGTGTGTGTTGTGCACTTGAGCATATCAACTATACTAAGCTTTACAAATGGATCTAAACACACTAAACTATAACTAGGATACCTAAGTCTTCTTGATGATCTTCCATCTTCAAGTCGACTCGATCCCAAACATGATCCACCGAGTGCAAAGGTATGATCTTGATGCTCGGGCACGGGAATCACCAAGTGAAGGCTTCCAAACTCATCTTTTTGAAGCAATCACCAACTAATATCTTGATTAATGATCTGTAACTAAAATCACAAGATAATTAGTAAACATAACTACATGAGTTAATCATCATCAAAACTAGAGAGGAAGGCCTCCGGGCCAACAATATATGTGTAGTGGATCATATCCATACACACTATGCTTCAAAAGTGTTTAGAATATCTTGTTTTCGTATGTGAAAAAGTTTTGGAAAAATCGTTTTTGAAAAAATACAGGTTGGCAAAACTTCTATATTACAAAATAGTTCAAAATGTTTATAATATGTTTTGATTTTTAATCAAACATGTTTGTATTTCAAAGTACACCAAAGAACTTATTTTTGTAGAATTTATGAAGATTTATGGGATTTTATTTGAAGGAAAAGACCGAGTTTTTAATCCCTAAAAATGTTAGACTAGCCTTCTGCCGGTCGACCGATGTGCACAAACGTGCACAGCAAGGGCCGGTCGACTAGAAGGTCGACCGACAGAGAGTCTCTGCTCTCTGTAAATGGCCCTGATCGACCGGGTGGTCGATCGCTAGGTCATAGCCCAGTTTTCGGTCGACCAGCCGGTCGACCGCTTTTCCCAACAGTCGGAAATCCGACCCTTGGTTGTCGACCGGCGGTGGACCGACAGCAGGATCTCCTGCCGAGTTGGCCTCCAACGGCCATATTTTGGGAGCCTGTATATTGGGGGTTCCCTTGGACTGTTTTCAATAAGATTTTAAGTGGGTGTTCAAGATAGTATTTTCTACACTTCTAAGTGTTTATCACCACTTGTTTTAGAGCCAAATACTTTTATATCAAAAGGAGAGTTTTTCAAGAGTGTTTTGTAAAAGAGATTTATTGAGTTTTCACTACCAAATCAATCCTAGTTTTCTCAGACACACTTGAGCTATCCATTGCTATATCAATCCTATAGGGGTCTTTGTTGTGAGAGTGTTTTTTAGGTGATCAAAGTGTTTAGATCACCAAGTGTTCAATCTTGTATTTGAGGGGGCGAACTTGCGGGTTCGTGTTGTTTCGAGTTCTTGTGGGAGCTCGGTGTAGAGGGGTGGCCTCGGCAAGTTAGTGTGCTTGCACGTGTAGTTCTTGCGGGAACAAGAGAGGGACTAGTGAGTCCAAGAGTTCTAGTGTGAACTTCTTGTAGGTGTTGTGGCACCGAGTGATCCGGTGAGATCGATTCTAGTGGAAATCCTTCGTAGTGTTGAAGGCAGGGACGTAGAGCGAGGGTGCTCGAACCTCGAAATAAATCTCCCGTGTTTGCGATTGCTCTCTCTATCTCTCACTTGTATTTATATCTTACGTGCTCTTATTGCTCATATTCATTACTCGCTTGATATACTTGTGCTTAATTGTTATATGCTTGGGATTGTTTGCTTACACTTGTATTCAACTAAGGGCGCCATAGCGGCACCTCAACTCTTATTTAGAGGAATCTTAAGAAGATAGTTCAGAGCCCTTCATCAGGAATTTGGCTACACTCTTGTGTTATACTTGGTGTATTTAGCTTAATAGTTTTTAGTTTGCTTAAATAGTTTTAATTCCGCATTAATTCATCTTTAGATTAGCTAGTCACATATTCACCCCCCTCTAGGTGATTTCAGTGATATCCTCATAAATCTTAAGTTAATCGAATTGATTCACCAAAATCTGATTTTTAACTGATTAGATCTGGGATCATCCTCAGCTAACCAAATAGATCCAGTTAAATCCGATTTTAATTGGTATTTATTTGGTTTAATTCTTTTTCTCTTCATTATCATCTTCTGCAAAATAGATATTTAAAATAAGAAAATTAGCAGATTTATTACACGATAAATGTAGGCGTGTAATGAAGAGAATACATGTAATGAAGAGAATACAAAATATGTGTACGATCAATAATCTTTAAAAGTGATAAACAAATGAAACTAAATATATGGAAAATATTCACATGATTAATATATTCCAATATGTCATCATCCAATGGGCCTGTTAAATTATTGGTAGGGAGACTAGTCGCACCCACTAACTTAAGAAACAGAGTAGGAGCCGTGTCCTTTTTGCTTGTTAACCATCCATTATTTTTTCTTGTTTCCCACCGAACCCCTAGCTAGCAAGAACGACACAAGGAAAACTATGGAGAAAATAGAGCACTCTCACCTCGACATCAGGGCCTCAGCCTTCACATAGCACAAATCGGCAAGGGGCAGAAGCTAATCACCCTCAATTCTCCATGATCCTTTGGCATTTTTCTTGCTTTCTTGAACAAATCTTTTTGCTAATTAATCACTAACTGTATGTAACATGCAGGAGAAAAGGGGACAGTAGTTTTCATTCATGGGTTCCCAGAGATATGGTACACATGGAGGCATCAGATGTTGGCCGTTGCCGAAGCCGGGTATCGTGCCATCGCGCCCGATATCCGCGGCTACGGCCTGTCGGAGCAGCCCAAGGACCCAGAAAAAGCTAACTGGGAAGACCTCATCCACGATCTCCTCGCAATCCTCGACTCCCTTCAAATCCCTAAGGTAAGCACATAAGTATATACATCATACATGTCCAGCTTGTGTGTAATCATGCTAATGATAAAACAAAAAAGGTTTTCATGGTTGGGAAAGATTTTGGAGCTATACCAGCATATGACTTCGCCCTCCACCACCCGGATCGCGTTTCTGGTGTTGTGACCTTGGGTATTCCCTTCTCCCCCAAAGGCTTGGGTTTGGATCTCCTCCCTGAAGGCTTCTACGTATCGCGGTGGAGGGTAAATACATACTTCGTCTCTTGAAACATATCCTCACATACTAGAAATAGTATTTGCATACATGTTATACTCTCTCACATTGATCTCTAGTTCTTCTACACACACATAGGAGCCGGGGAGAGCGGAGGCCGACTTTGGCCGGTTCGATGTCAAGACCGTTGTTCGCAACATCTATATCCTCTTCTCCAAAAGCGAAATTCCAATCGCAGCCACTGAGGATCAGGAGATCATGGACCTTGTAGAGCCAGGCACTCCTCTGCCTCCGTGGTTCACGGAGGATGACCTCCAGGCCTACGCCGAACTGTATGAGAAATCTGGGTTCAGGTTTCCACTGCAGATGCCGTATCGGTGAGAGCTCATCACTGATCTGTTTGTCATGATATACATATGCATATGAGGAGAAATTCTCACAATACACACACACAGGTCGATAAATGAGAAGATGCAGATGGAGGATCTGAAAATCAAAGTGCCCGCGATGCTGATCATGGGCGAAAAGGACTACTGTCTGAAAATTCCACGGATGGAGGAGTATATTCGGAGCGGAATGGTGAAACACTTCGTCCCTGATTTGGAGGTCATTTTTTTGCCCGAAGGATCACATTTTGTTCACGAGCAGTCCCCGGACGAGGTGAATGGGCTCATCCTTACCTTCCTCAATAAGCATATTTGACAAGCGAGAAAAAATATTGGGATCTTGAGAAGCTTAAGATGCGCATGAATGTCTCCAGTTATTTTGTAGCCTCTGTTTGATGATGAGATTTCGATCTGTTACCTGAAATAAGGTTTAAGTTGAATATTGAGTATTTGGTAGACTTTGGTTTCTGCATTGATATCCAATTATGCTAAGAATAAATAGTTATGCTTTGTTAGTTATAGTACTCCATGTTCTTTTGTGAATCTTGATAGTTGTTTCTGGAGATGCATTGCATTGCTCAGTTCATCTGAATTGGTCAAGTATCTATGCTATTCGTCCATCTGTGCCATTTGGGGTGGACAAATGTTGTTCAACCTACTTTGTGGCAAATTATTGTTGGTTGGTGTCTGTTATGAATTCGATCATTAATAATATCTTTGGTTGGTTCTGCATGTTCTACTACTGAGAGTACCAACAAGCAATCTATGACACAATAAGTCCCAATGTTTGCTGTATGTAGGCAATTTCAAATGAAAAGTATCGGAGTAACGAATCAAGTTGAGACATTTTACTCGAACATGTACAATGGATATAATACATCGAGTTGGGATTTACTGCAGGTTAACTTGTCAGTTGTCACCTGGTGCAATAATCAGCATGGGAGAGATGAGGTTACAGCAATCGCCAGGAGTACAGTTGTGAAACGTATGTTGGAGAGGATCATTCTCAATTGTTTCTTGAGCTTGGCAGATTCAGCAGTTCTGTTCTGAACGATTTTGGACTGAATTACTGAAATCTGAAGAGTGATGCACCGAGCCATGTCTTCACAAGCAATATTTTCCGCCCATGAGTTCTATTAATCGTCACGTCAACTCCAATTGTCCTGCTAGTAAAACGCAAGGGATCATTGAGCAAATTATAGCCAATAACTAATAAACAAGTTGACTACCCTTTCACTAATAAGCCGAGACTTGAAAGGCACACATAATCCATGGAGACGAGGCCAGAACAGCATCCTGGTAACCTTCTTCACCAATGAGCCAAGAATAATCAGCGTTCTATTCTTACAGAAATCTACTAAAAATTTGACATTTTAAGCTACTTTTCTTTTGACAGCTGTATTATTCAGAACTAGTAAACTTAGAATATACATTTATACTTGCAAACTTCTAAGAGATATGTGACACAACATAATTAGAGTAACATTGAAAGATTGGTTATGCATGGATTTAGCTGATAATTGAAACAGTCCCGTATCTAGTATATGTACATAAAAAAGGAAAGACAGAGAAATAAACACATCAGAGAAAAAGAGAAGGCATGAGTGGTTAAATTAACTCAATTTTGTATAAATTAGTGCTCACTTGGACTAATGGAGACCTTTTCTGCACACAATCTATAATGGTGTTCTCCACGGTAATGAATCCATGCACTATTTGCTTACATTTTTGCAGAAAGAAGAAATGGTTTTTGCCCTTAATATCTATACATTAATCCTTCACGAAAAAAAAAAACTCTTAAAGTATACATATTTTTTAGAACATTTTTTTATCATAATCCATAATTTGCAAAAGTTGTGCTTCTTTTCTGTGGAAGTTCAAGAAAAAAAATTTGCGTGTTGTAGCCGTTGATTGTATTGAGTTAGAATATGAAAGAGACAAAGAACCAAACAGAAAGAAGAACACTATATGTACTTTTGCACCAGCTCACTAAGTGTTCTTTGAGATAGTTGTTCACTAAAACTCATGGTCGAATCTCTTGATAACAATGTAGAGTCGAATTCGGAGATTCAAGTTGATTAATGCAGTCATCGCATATTTTGAATTTAATACCTGGAAGAAAAGACACAAAGGGGAACTGGGAACCATGATTTCTACTCTCAGTATATCAGTTGTTATTGCACAAATACTCTGCTGCATCACTCATCTCATGCATCTAGCAAAAATTTACTTGTGTCTTTGTTCAGGAATTCAGAAAATATTCCTTGGATTAATCGGAAGAAGCAACTTTTTAGCCCTTAAATTTCGTAGCCATATCAGAGTAATTACTTTCCATGATAGTGTCTAGCATCGTATTCTTATATATGATTTTAGTACTTTACTAACTAGTTTGCCATTCTAATTTCACCAAGATATATCTGACAGAAGTTTATTGCTTTTGTTCATGAATCCTTAAGAAATTTTCTTTGTGATTAATGTAGTTATTCGCAAGTTATTATTTGTATATGTTTTTAGTTTCATCTTGTGTCATTGTTTATAATCAGGAACATGATGGATCATGCCAATCTGACTAACTCTATGTGGAAGTAAGGCAGTTTAGAATTTTAGACAAAGTAAGTTCTCTGCATGGATCTTCTTTTTTTTTTTTAATCTCCAAAATAAAATTTTAGACAGTTATTTTCTGTGTAGCACCATTGCTTTCAATAATGTTGTGTAATATGAACACTTGGATATTGAAAGAGATAGGTTAGACTTTCTCTCCAAATCACTGTATGTCATCATTATCAAAACAACATGAAAATGTGAGCACATAGTAATCAAAGCTAAAAGCCTAAAAACCATAATCTGGCTGCTGGTATTATTCAAAATAAAAATATTCCTTTTCTAAGATCGAAAGGAAATATATTGAGAGAAAATGTGGAGGATTTGAAATAAAAAAAATACAAGCACAAATTGAAGGCACTGAAGCTTGAAATATTCTCTGTAACACGGCCAAACTATAATAGATTGAGATGCTTACATGCTACAAAAGATATCATAACCTAATAAATCGATAATAATCTGGATAACCTTCACAAAATGATAACATGATACAGCAACTTAATGTACCAACGGATATAAGAACTTAAATATAAATTTTAACAAAATGGAATCCAAAGCCAAATCGATGACTATACATTATGCACAAATGATATCACTAAAATCTCATCCATTCTCTACATATTTTCTATTTTAACTCTTAATTAATTTAAATCAATCTTTTATCAAACCCACTAAGATTAATCAAGAACTAAATTCTAAGAAGAACAAGAGAGGAAACCGAGCACAAGTTTTAATAGATAACTACACACTAGGCACGCTAAAGAACATGCACACATGAAGAGACCCTACAAGTGTGATGAAAATGATCTTATGAGAACGGTGTTCCGAATAAGCTTCATGAGAACTCCATCGTGACCCACTTCATAGATGATCCGAACCGTTTATCTTGATTTACGTACTTAAATTAGGCTAAATATAAAAAATCATGTGATTCCAAACCTATTTATCCACATATCAAATGATATCTTTCTTCCTATGACTAATATAACATATTTTGTGTAACTACTTAAACATGAACAAAAAGGTTTGAATTCACATGATTTTTTTATTAATATAATTTGAGTTTGTAAATCAAGATGAACGGTTCGGATCATTCATTGAGTGACACACAGTGGAGTTCTCACGAAACTTAGTTTGAGAACTGCTCTCATGAGAACATTTTCATACACACACAACACACACACACACATACACACATACATACATACATACAAAGAGAGAGATAGTCTCGTGTCATTCCGGAAGGATTCGAGGCCGAATCCTTCCCACTCAAATACAACCCTACGACATAATGTTGAAATTAATCAACATTATTTCAAGTAAGTAAAAAATCAAAAATCATGTTTTTTGAATATTTTTTGCCCATTCATCTCAAGTAGGCGCAAAATAGACGGTCAAAAAAAGCATATGGCTTAGATCTATTTCTTTAGACATACAAATTCTCGATCCGACCATTTCTTCATGTTTTAAATACTTAAAAACCCTCACACACTAATTTTTGTTAGATTTCAAATATTTTACACCGTTGAACTAACTTACTCACGATTTAAGCCGTCCATTTGAAACTACTTGATGGATAGGCAAAAAATATGCAAAATATATGATTTTTGATTTTATTTACATAAAATAATATAGATCAACTTCAACAGAGTAGATCTTATATTTGAATATCGTAGGGTTGTAGTTGAGCGGGAAGGATTCAGCCTCGAATCCTTTAAGAATGGCACAAGTATATATATATGTGTGTGTGTATATATATTATAGTGGTCAAAAACTGACCCTCAGTAAGATGCTGACACGTGTTCAAGCAATCAAAATTTTCAGTTGAAGTTTTCATAATAATCAACTGCCCCCGTCACATTCAACCCTCCCGAGAGCATCTAGAGTTTTCAAAATCACTCCAGACTGAATCTAAGTCAACATCCAAACTCTACCGCCTAGAACCATCCCGGAGCAAACCCTCCGTCCCGGAGGTATCACCCTCTAGTGTCACTGACAGTCCAACATCTTCGACTTCAACAGAAAGTCCCCAGTAACAATCACCGAGATCTCCACCTACAATCACGCTACCTCTTTTCTTCCACATTGAAGACGTGTAACGCCCATGCGTTTAAAGTGGACAGTTATAGATAATGACGAGATTTTATAAATGCAATCTCAACCATCACACGAGCAATCATGACCATTACAATAAATCTGTCAATGAAGATCGTGCAGTTATACATATCTTGCCTACATCCTATCCGCCTAGGGTGAAAGAGTTCAGTACAAATAGACCTTCTTCTGCAATCAGAAGGGGACTTTTGGGCCTCCCATCGAATCCTAACTCAAAAAAATACTAATTCATACCTATAATTCCTGTAAACAGACGACAAATAGTGAATTTTTCACCTTCTCCCTGTGATTTTCCCAATTTGGATTTTCACGTTAAAATATCGTGTCTCCATCTATTGTCTGTGTAGTGTTTGTTATTTTACACTAAAACCTTAAAAACTACTCTTATTATGGTGTGGATTGACTGTCTGATCACTCATAGTGAAAAATCTCCACCACAAAATAGTGCTTTCATTGAGATCTGAGTCCTTATACTCAAAATCTCTTCCCTAAAAACTCAAAAACCAAGAAATAGAACCATCAATGGTGCAACATCCGAAGTTAAGGCCATCGGAGACACTGGGGGCATGACCCTTTCACCACCAACGAGTAGCCATGTACCACCGAGAACACCAGCTTCTTATCTCAGAAAGCAATCGCCATATCCCACCACCATAGCAACACGAAAACTAGCTCCTATAGATGCTCACTGACATGAAAGAGCAAATGAAGGAACAACAAGTCCAATCAAATTACGATCGGGAGTAGGCGGCTCTCGACTGAGAGAATGCCATCCGGGAGCAGGAGTCATTAAGGCGGCTCAACGACCAACTCTAGGCTCAAATCACTGTCCTCCAAAATAACCAGTCCTCAACGCAGTCAGAAAGAGAACCTGAAGTCGGTGGCTCTCCTGACCTAAGAGTCCTCAACAAACTGATTCAGAGACGGATCACAGAAGCCAGGCTGCAAGGCTACCCAATGCCTTCAGTTTTCAAAGTTTTTGACTTCTCCCTCTCTGAAAACATCTTGGGATGCGAGCTCCTGAGGAAGTTTTCAACTCCAACCTTCGATTACTACTCCGTGGTAAGCGAAACCATCTAGCACATTAGGTATTTTCGGAATAAGATGGTGGTATATTCTCATAATGACCTATTCTTGTACATCACCTTTTCCTCCAGTCTAAAAGGTATGGAATCAGATCGGTTCTACTCTTTGCCGCTTCTTTGTCGCCACAATTTCAAAGAAGTAACTAAGGGTTTCTCACTCAGTATGCCACCTGCCAGGAGGTCAAGAAGAACAGCCATCATTTTCTCTCTGTCAAGATGAGGCAGAGTGATAGCCTCAAATTGTACATCAGCTTCTTCCAAGCTAGCTCACTAATGTCCCCAACTACGGTGAGGATGTCTCTGCAGTCGTATTCACATTGGGTTGTAGGTTTCTTGATTAATCTCAGACCTGCACAGAAAAATACAGAGTTTAGAAACGTGCTAGGTTCTCAATACTACCGCTATAGCAAGTAGCTATGCGGGTCGTGATCTACAAGAAAGGACTACGCTAGAAGCTTTTAGTAAGTTTCTTTTCAAGTTTACAAAATCAAGTTAAAATCCTTTGTTTTAGAAAAAATAAAAAAACATTAATGTTGAAATAGGAGAAGATGAAAGAAGAGATTGTGTTGTTGTTTTAAAAAAAGTAAAAGTAACTTAAAAAGAAAGAATTAAATTGATAAGAAAGAGTAGTTTAAAAGTGAGATTCTAAATTAAGAAATTAAAATAAAGAAAAAACTAAATAATACTTACCTCTTCGGTGCTTGCTTACCATGGATCTATTGCAACGACTTACCTTGGCTTGAAGGCGAGCAAAGCATGGCATAAAGGATCTTCTCCATTTCTAACCTAAGCTATTGAATGAAAGTGCAAGTAGAAAATAAAATAGAAATGGTTATCCATCACCATAAGTCATCAATCGCACTTTCAAGGGCAAGGCATATTCGAGGCATCAGATTCATTTTGATTACAAGCACCTTAGAGGAAAGTAAAATAAAAACAAGAAAAAAATTGAAAAACCCTAGAGGGGGGGGGTGAATAGGTGTTAATGCTAATCTAATGATCTTTTAAAACAAGAATGTATGTATGATGCAACCGGTCACTCAAAACAAGAAATTGAGTCTGAATTCCCCGTGAAGGGCTCTAGAACTTCTCCTCTTTGATTCTTCTAGATTATGAGTTGAGGCGCGTAATTGCTTTCTTGTTAAGATGAGTAGAGACCGAAAAATGCAAGTGAATGAAATGGAAACAATGAAGTGTGATTAGTCTACGATTATGCATTATCATATCGCATTTCCTACCGATTTATGAATAAATTGTCGGTCTAAACCGTATTTTGGTCTTGATTGTAGGTAGATCCAAAGTTCAAGGGCAAAGGGGTAATAAGAGCCTAATTAAACCTCTTTTATGGTAATTAATTCCGTATTACTTGGAGGCCAAGCCAAGGATTATCTAGAAGATTCATTGAACCTAGACTCCTGCGCATGTCAGACGAATTTGCGGACGAAATTACCAGAAACCGAATATACCCTGACAATCCACGAGGCCAGAGGAACGTACTGACGAAAACAAGGGAGCTATCTCCCTGGTATTGCCGCGGAAACGCGGCAATAGCCGTGTTTTCGCGGCAATACAGTGGAGCCACGCGTCGATTTTCGACGTGTGGCCCCGTCTCGTCTTCCAGATGCTTCTTTGGCCTATAAAAGCCCCTGTATTCGACCAGAGCGCAAGCAGTTTTCGTTTTTAGGAGTAGGTGCAAGCAAGAGGTATCACAAGATAAAAATGTAAAGCAATGAAAAGACAATAAGGAAACTAATCGTAAACACAAGTAATTTGTTTCGAGGTTCGAGCCACCGCTCTACGTCCCCGCCTCCACCACTGTGAAGGATTTCCACTAAATCCAAAAAGAAAATTACAAGATGTCTACACAAGACCGGAGTACCGAACTACCACCAATCCAACCTCTACACAAGAGGGATCTCAACACAAAGAAAATACAAGTAACAAGGTGATCAAAAAAAGACCACAAACTTCTCTCTTACAACTCCTTATAGAATGGGATTTGATTTTTGGCTCAAGAAGTGTAGTGAGAAAATTCAGTTGTAAAGAAAGGAAAGAGAGCTTGAAAAACTACTGAAAAACTAAAACCAAGAATGCACTTAGGAAGTGAGAGCTTTGAAAACTTTTCTTTTCTTTTTGGAACACAAAACAATAAGGATTTTCTTGAATTTAACAAGGGACCAATGCCATCTATTTATAGGGATTAGAAGAGATCTAATCATCATATAAACTAGGTTAATAGGTCAGGAATTAGCCTCCAGAAATTCAGAGATAGCTGACACAAACATCAATCAAATCCTGAAAACAAATCTCAAGAAACTAGCCGTTGGGGCTGCTGGCGGCTGTCGGTCGACCGGCCCGGTCGACCGGCCGGTCGACCGGCAGTCTAACTGGCAAACTAGCCGTTGGACACGGTCGACCGGTCGGTCGACCGGAGGCTAAACAAAAAACAAATCTTTGTTCTGTCGGTCGACTGGCCCGGTCGACCGACAAAACCCGAGAGTAAGGGTCAGTCAGTCGGTCGACCGGTCCGGTCGACCGGCAGACGTGCACAAACGTGCACCAAAGTCACAAGGCCCGGTCGACCGGTGCGGTCGACCGATCAGGCCTGAAATGGAACCGGTCGACCGCCCGGTCGACCGTTGGGCCTGAAACAGTATTTTATGGGAAACATTTTGAACTTTGAAGAATTTGTAAAATATTTTTAAATGGCTAAAAGATTAAGTAGCATGCTATAAGGGTTGGTATACATGATATAAACTAGGTGTAAAAATATAAAATATTTAAAGACATGTATATCAACCAAGACATGCGCCTAATTCAACTAACCAAAACAAAAACCGTATTTTCAAAAATGAAAGTGTGTGTGTATTTCTTGAGCCAACTTATCATAACCTCATTCTTTAACAAACTATTTCTTACTAAGATTCTAGGTGACTACAAGTTCTTCAAATTAGGGCTTCTCCATATGCAAGCTTGAATTCTTGATCCCGTATTGAGTCAACTTGAGTCAAAAATACATTCGTTTAGGGAAGAAGAAATCATGAATCCTTAGAACCCTGAAACACACTTAAACACTAAAATATAATTAGTACAAATAACTATATATGTTTTGTAATCATCATAATTCAACAACCGGGTGATTGTAACCTTGGGCCAACAATCTCCCCCTTTTTGATGATGACAAAACATATGAGTTATTTTAAAAATGGGAAAAATGGGAAAGGAGCTTGGAAGCTCCCCCTCAAAACATGCTATATATATGAAGGGCTATATACATGAATGAATAGTAAAAACAAGAACTACGCATAAATAAAACATATAGCTTCAACAAACAATAACTCAAAACATAAAACACATAACTCAAAACTCAAAACTCAAAACTCTCAAAACTCAAAATAATAAACTAACTTTTTCTCCCCTTTTTGTCATACATCAAAAAGGGTAATCATTGTTTAAATTTTTTTTTCATGATTTCATAACACAAACATTCAATTCTCCACAAATAAAAGAAAATCTAGTATAGTCTAGTGGTTTTGTAAAAATATCGGCAAGTTGAAAATCGGTAGAAACATAATCAATGTCAATATCACCTTTCTCATAATGATCTCTAAGAAAGTGATACCGAATGTCAATGTGCTTAGTCTTACTATGTTGATTTACATTTTTAGTCTTATGAATAGTACTAGTATTATCACAAAATATCTTAATATGATCAAAATGCAAATCATAGTCAAGGAGAGTATGTTTCATCCAAAGGACTTGTGCACAACAAGCCCCCGCCGCAACATACTCCGCCTCGGCGGTTAAGAGGGCTACCGAGTTTTGCTTCTAGGAAGACCATGAAACAAGACAATTACCGAGAAATTGACATGTTCCACTTGTACTCTTCCTATCCACTCTACAACCCGCATAGTCGGCATCCGAAAAACTCGTCATGGAAAATTGTCCGATCTTCGGATACACACAACCCATTTCAATTGTGCCCTTAAGGTATCTAATAATGCGTTTTACCGCAATCAGATGGGACTCTTTAGGACACGATTGAAACGAGCACAAAGACATACACAAAACATAATGTCCGGCCTACTAGCCGTTAAATACAACAAACTACCAATCATGCTACGATAAAGTTTAATGTCTATATTTGTACCTTGTTCATCCTTGTCAAGCTTGGTGGTGGTAGCCATGGGAGTTTTGCTTGTCTTAGCCCCTTCAAGCCCAAATCTCTTGATAAGTTCCTTCGTGTACTTGGCTTGATTGATGAAAATCCCATCCTTCCTTTGCTTGATTTGGAGACCAAGGAAATAGTTAAGCTCGCCCATCATAGACATCTCAAATTCCTCCTTCATGCATGATTCAAAAGCTTTGCAAAGATTTTCATTAGTAGAACCAAATATGATATCATCAACATATATTTGAACTATAAGTAAATAATTTTCAACATGTTTAGTAAACAAAGTAGTATCTATTTTTCCTTTATTAAAATCATTAGAAATAAGAAATGAAGAAAGTCTTTCATACCAAGCCCTAGGGGCTTGTTTTAAACCATAAAGAGCTTTGTCTAGTTTGGAAACAAAATCCGGATGTGTAGGGTCAACAAACCCGGGGGGTTGTTCAACATACACCTCCTCTTCAATAAATCCATTTAAGAAAGCACTTTTTACATCCATTTGAAAAAGTTTAAAATCTTTATATGAAGCAAATGCAAGTGTCATCCGTATGGCTTCAAGCCGTGCTACGGGTGCAAAAGTTTCCTCAAAATCGATACCTTCGACTTGAGTGTAACCTTGGGCCACTAACCTAGCTTTATTCCTAACAACATTTCCCGACTCATCCAACTTGTTCTTAAAGATCCACTTAGTACCAATTGTTGGTCTATCATGGGGCCTAGGAACAAGATGCCAAACTTGGTTGCGCTCGAATTGATTGAGCTCCTCTTGCATGGCAAGCAACCAATATGAGTCGCCCTCGGCTTCGAGGATGTTCTTTTGTTCAAAGTGAGAATAAATGCATAGTGCCCACAAAGATCATGAAATTTAGAACGAGTAGTTATCCCTTTTGATACTTTACCTATAATAAGATCCTTGGGATGATGCGGATTGAATCTCTAATCTTTTGGAAGTGGTTGAGTAGTCTCCACTTCAACTTCTTGAACTTCATTTTCTTCATCACCCTTTGGCATGTCTTCAAGAGTAGGTGAGTCCTTCAAAGAAATTTTCTCCATGTCTTCATTTAGAGAATCTATTTCTACAACATTCTCAACAAACACATTAGATTCCTCAAACTTTACATGTATAGATTTTTCAATAGTCAAGGATGACTTATTGAAAACTCTATAAGGTTTACTAGTGTTAGAGTAACCAACAAAAATTACTTCATAAGACTTTGCTCAAATTTACCTAAATTAACTTTAGTATTCAAAACAAAACATTTACAGCCAAAAACTTTAAAGTATGAAACACTAGGTTTTCTTGAAAAATAAATCTCAAAAGATGTTTTAGAAGTGTTTTTGCATAAGAAAACCCTATTTGATATGTAGCAAGATGTGTTAACGGCCTTGGCCCATAGATAATGAGGGAGACCGTACTCATTTATCATTGTCATAACCATCTCTTGTAATGTACGATTTTTCCTCTCAACGACTCCATTTTGTTGTGGAGTTCTAGGACAAGATAGTTCATACTTAATTCCATGTTCTTCACAAAAAGTGGTAAAGAGTTGGTTATTGAATTCACCACCTCTATCACTTCTTATTCTTAAAATAGAAGAATCTTTTTCCTTTTCAACTCTTTTCTTAAAGGCTTAAAATATGAAAAAGCTTGATTTTTGTGTTCTAAAAAGAAAACCCAAGTAAAACGCGAGAAATCATCAACTAAAACAAACACAAAACGATTCCCACTTAGACTTTTGGTTTGTGTAGGACCAAACAAATCCATATGGATCAATGATCGAGGAAAAATCGCGCACAAAAAGTATGTTTTGAAGTGAAGATTTAAAGTGTGTGTGCTTTGGCTTCCTCGATACTTCCGTTATAGCATAGAGGCTAAAACGAGTCGAATCCACAAGGACGAGAGGCGATAGAAGCTTTACCGGTTGATTCACGTGTTTGTTAAAAGTTCTTCAAAGTTTGAAAGAATGAAAAGAGAGGAAAAGAAAGAATGAAAAAAGAAGAGTACGGTGAAATACGAAGAAGTGGAAACATGAAAAGAATGATTTTTGTGGTTTTTGTATATCTAAAACAAAGTGAAAGAGAAAGAAAACTCATAGCTACTAACTACTAATAACTCCACCAACACGCTAACCTCTTAGTGATAGTTGCCTCACATGTATCATTGGCCATCACTAGTCTTTGGTTCAAAAGCTTTACAAAGCATAGCCCATATGTAATTCTTCACATCCCAACTCAACAAACAAGTGCAAGCTACACTTACATCATCAAAACCCAATAAGAGCAAGCATGAAATAAAGTAATGTTAGCTTGTTAGTGGTTAGGAAGTTAGAGTTAGATCCATCATCATGAGCCATTAATGGCTCTTGCAAGAGCAAGGCCAAATCGAGGCTATTAGATTCATGTGGATTATCACATAAGAAGTTAGACTAGTTGGTGGTTAGTAGTTAGTTGCCATGAGAGAAAAGATTAGCTACACATGTAAAAGAGATTAGAGAGAAGAAAATAAAGATAAGGTAAGAGAGCACCTTTCATAGATTGTCACCTTCTATTACAAGCACTCTTACTTCCCAACATGTACCACTCTCTCTCCCTAATACAAGATCTACAAGAAATGAAAAATATAAGGGAGGAAGAAGAAGAAAAATTACACTACACTACCCTAAATTACAAAATGAAAAATGAGAACTACCCTAAACCTTGCATATCTCCCCTCTGGAAACCCCACGGGGGTATTTATAGACACCAGGGCAACAGGGGGCCAGGGAACAAACCCTGGCCCAAAACGCGCCGCGCGCCGCGGCCGTACGGCCGCGGAAACACTGCTTGGGCCGCGTTTTCGCGGCCCCTTGGTGGCCGCGCGCGCGGCGCCTTGAGCCGTGCGCAACCCAGTCTATCTCCTGTCAGTTCTGGTGCCCCGTTTCTGATTTTGCACCCCTACTTTTTACAGAATCAGCTCTCCAGGTCAATGACTATCTTTAATAGGCTTTTAATCACCAATTAAATGGTGATTTAGGGTCTTCTTCTTCATTGCACACCATGGACCTAGAATCAAGGAAGCAAAACTTTATTAGCAAATTTAATATGAAATCAATGTGAAGATGTGATACAAATTATGCAAAATTAGAGACTAATCAATCAACTCCAAAGGTCGTGATGTTATGATATCCTTGATTGACTTGAAAGAGGACTTGGTTTGTTTCCCAAGTTGGCACGCATCACAAATGCGGGCCTTTTCAAATTTCAAGTAAGGAATACCTTTCACCATTTTCTTGTTGTTTAATCTAGATAGATGGTCAAAAGAAATGTGGCCTAATCTCCTACGCCACAACCAAGAGTCATCATAGAGGGCTTTCAAACAAGTAGCATTGCATAGCATATTAGACATGTCAATCATATATACATTGTTTTCACGAAATCCAGAAAATATACATGTATTGGATTGTCTATAATAACACTACATGCTAGGTCATCAAAAATAACATTAAAGCCTTTATCACAAAGTTGACTAACACTCAGAGATTATGCTTGAGGCCATCAACTAAAACAACATTTTCTATTAAAGGAGATGTACCAAGTTTAACATTACCAATACAATAATCTTTCCTTTGGCGTCATCTCCGTAGGTGATGGTGCCACCTTCATGGTATCTTGATAGGGTTGCGAAGTTGTTTATATCCCAAGTCATGTGCCTTGAGCAACCACTATCAAGATACCACAACTCCTTACGTCGTTGGGTTTTGGAATGTACCTACATCATTAATAAATTTGTTGACTTGGTACCCAAACTTCCTTGGGTCCTTGAATGTTAGTATTCTGAACCAAACATGATTATGTGATGCATTAATCCTATCATAGCAAAATTTAACCAAATGACCTTTACGGCCACAATATGTGCATGAAAAAACTTTACCATACATGAATGTATGATGAGTGTGTGGAGTGTGGGCATGTTTAGGGTGCTTAGCATGATGTAAAGTTGTGATTTATGAACATGAGCATGAATAGCATGTGAATGTTTCTTTGGGACAAGTTTCTTAGGAAACATAACCTCCAGTCTATTTTTATCAAATTCACATTTCTTCAAAACTACTCCTAATGAATCAATTTTCTTTTTTAGCAAAGAAATCTCGTTTTCATCAACTTATGGAAATTTACCTTTGCAAGAAATCTTATAATCATCAAAATCCTTTTGAGTAGAAGAGAGAGTTGAAAACAATTCATCCTTTTCTTTTGTGAGAATGAAAACTTTGTGGTTGAGTGATTCATTTTCCCTTTTCGTTTTCAAGTATTTCTTTTAAGAAAATCATAGTTTTGAGATAGTTCTTCAAAAGCTTCTCCTACTTCATCTATAGATAGTTCACAATCAATGGAAGCATCGGGAGTTACCTTGCTTGTGCTTTCATTTGCCATGAAGCACACGTTGGCGGTGTCGACTTCCTCATCGGATTCACTCTCCGAATCCCAAGTAGCCTTTAAAGCTTTCTTTTTGTATGGCTTCTTGGAGGTGGAGGGTTTGCCTTTGTTTTCCGGACATTCCGCCACAATGTGACCCGGCTTCCGGCAATTAAAGCAAATGATTTTCTTCTCTTCTTTATCTTGCCATCTCCTTCTATTTTGAAACTTTGCCTTGTTGTACATTCTCCGAATGTTCTTTACAAGAAGAGAAAGATCTTCATCATCCTCTTCTCATCATCCTCGTCGGAGTAGGTGGAAGAACTCTTGAAGGCAATAGCTTTCTTCTTAGGAGGAGCCATCTCTTCTCTTACTTTTCTTTCCATCTCATGGGTCTTGAGATTCCCAATGAGACCGATAAGCTCCATTTCTTCCTTGTCATTGAGCTCATTTAAAGTTGTGGCTTTGACTTCCCAAGATGGAGGGAGTGCACGAATGATCTTCCTCACTTTTTGGTCGTTATCAATGCCGTCACCTAAAGAAGAAAGTCTATTAGTAATCTTTGTAAACTTAGTAACCATATCATCTATGGTTTCATTCTCTTGCATAGAAAAATTTTCATATTGGGAACGAAGAAGGTCGATTTTTGCCCTCTTTATTTGTGAAGTTCCCTCATGAGTGACAAGTAAGTGAGTCCAAATCTCATGTGCGGATTTGCAATGATGACTCTAAAATATCATCGTCATTAGAGCTTGAAGTAAGGCATAGTGTGCCCTAGCATTAGCGTCAAACTCTTTCGTGGCAATATCAGACCAAGTGTCCTCATCACCAAGGGGTGCACTAAAAGGTTTGGTCACCGCCTTTGCAACCCGGCTCCCTAAGGATTGCAAAAACACGGTCATCTTAACCTTCCATATGGGAAAGTTAAGGCCATCAAACTTGAGAGGGGTCTTAATTCCTTCGGCCATTTTTACTAAGTGTATGAGGATGAAAAATGAATATAGTGATTAGCAATATAGGATCTCTCTAAGGTTGTTAAGCCAAGAGCCTAGAGACCAAAGCTCTGATACCAATTGAAAAACACCTAGAGGGGGTTTAATAGGTGTTAGTGCTAATCTAATAATCTTTTAAAACAAGAATGTATGTAAGATGCAACCGGTCACTCAAAACAAGAAATTGAAGCCGAATTTCCTGTGAAGGGCTCTAGAACTTCTTCTCTTTGATTCCTCTAGATTATGAGTTGAGGCGCGTAATTGCTTTCTTGTTGAGATGAGTAGAGACCGAAAAATGCAAGTGAATGAAATGGAAACAATGAAGTGCAAGCAAGAGGTATCACAAGATAAAAATGTAAAGCAATGAAAAGACAATAAGGAAACCAATTGCAAACACAAGTAATTTGTTTCGAGGTTCGAGCAACCGCTCTACGTCCCCGCCTCCACCACCGTGAAGAATTTTCACTAAATCCACAAAGAAAATTATAAGAGGTCTACACAAGACCGGAGTACCGAAGTCCTACCAATCCAACCTCTACACAAGAGGGATCTCAACACAAAGAAAATATAAGTAACAAGGTGATCAAAAAAGACCACAAACTTCTCTCTTACAACTCCTTATAGAATGGGATTTGATTTTTTGCTCAAGAAGTGTAGTGAGAAAAATTCAGTTGTAAAGAAAGGAAAGAGAGCTTGAAAAACCACTGAAAAACTTAAACTAAGACTGCACTTAGGAAGTGAGAGCTTTGAAAACTTTTCTTTTCTTTTGGAACACAAACTATAGGGATTTTTCTTGAATTTAACAAGGGACCAATGCCATCTATTTATAGGGATTAGAAGAGATCTAATCATCATATAAACTAGATTAATAGGTCAGGAATTAGCCTCCAGAAATTCAGAGATAGCTGACACAAACATCACACAAATCCTGAAAACAAATCTCAAGAAACTAGACGTTGGGGCTGCTGGCGGCTGTCAGTCGACCGGCTCGGTCGACCGGCAGTCTAACTGGCAACCTAGCCGTTGGACACGATCGACCGGTTGGTCGACCGGAGGCTAAACAAAATAAATCTTTGTCTGTCGGTCGACTGGCCCGGTCGACCGACAAAACCCGAGAGCAAGGGTCAGTCGGTCGGTCGACCGGTCCGGTCGACCGGCAGACGTGCACAAGTCACAAGGCCCGGTCGACCGGTGCGGTCGACCGATCAGGCCTGAAATGGATCCGGTCGACGGCCCGGTCGACCGTTGGGCCTGAAACAGTATTTTTATGGGAAAAATTTTGAACTTTGAAGAATTTGTAAAATATTTTAAATGGCTAGAAGATTAAGTAGCATGCTATAAGGGTTGGTATACATGATATAAACTAGGTGTAAAAATATAAAATATTTAAAGACATGTATATCAACCAAGACATGCACCTAATTCAACTAACCAAAACAAAAACCGTATTTTGAAAATGAAAGTGTGTGTGTGTTTTCTTAAGCCAACTTATCATAACCTCATTCTTTAACAAACTATTTCTTACAAAGATTCTAGGTGACTACAAGTTCTTCAAATTAGGACTTTTCCATATGCAAGCTTGAATCCTTGATCCCGAATTGAGTCAACTTGAGTCAAATATACCTTCCTTTAGGGAAGAAGAAATCATGAATCCTTAGAACCTTGAAACACACTTAAACACGAAAATATGATTAGTACAAATAACTATATATGTTTTGTAATCATCAAAACTCAACAACCGGTGATTGTAGCCTTGGGCCAACAAAAATAACATAAAATGTAACCTTCGATTAAATTGAAAAATTATGAAAGAAAGGAGAAGGAATTACACTGGTGTTACTCTCATTACAACTCTTTCTCTTACTCACATGAATCTCTTCTCTAACCTAAGTTATATAAAGAAAATAAAATATTATATGAGAAGAAAAATAAAAAAAACTAAGTTAAGAATTAGAAACAAAAACTAGCCTAAACTCTCTGCTTAGTGGTCCCCTTTGCCTTCTGAAGTGGTGATATTTATAGGTTGAAATAAAAAGGGAGAGCGCGCTTGAAAATGATATCAAATCGCTGGCCCAATAGAAAAGATCTTCAGATAAGATTGAGATAAGGTTGTAGATATGGACAAAATCGCTTGCATAATAGAAGATCTTCTAATAATATCTCATTTGGATCTCTAAATTTTAACAATATCTATTTGATTCTTCAAGCTAACCAAATTGATTCTTCTAAATCCGATTTTAACTATATTTATTTAGTTTTATCTTTAATTAATCAAATAGATCCAATTAAATCAGAATTTAACTGAATTTTATTTGATCATATCTTCTCTCTCTTCATTAAGACAAACTTGCAAAATTAGATATTAAGATAAGAAATTAGCAGGATTTATTACAGGATAAATGTGAGAACGTAATAAAAATAATACAAAATAGGTGTATGATCACACTCCCATACCTATCTTTTACTTCTCCTCGAGAAAAACAAGAAAACTAATCAGAGAATTTATTAGACCACTTTCGCAAGTCACATGACTACACTGAGTATGTGCAACAAGCCTTTAAATCTCTAGATTTTCCCTAGAGGAGGAGTTGTAGTCTCATATGGATTTTCAATGAATTACACCCACAAAATCCATAAAGAAAGAAAAATAAAATGTTAGTATTTTGAAAACCCATTTGGAAGAGGAAAACATATTTGAAGTACTCTTGTAAAAATTTAAGTAATCTATAAGTTTAAGGATTATCAAACTTAGTTATTCCTAAATCGAGTCTCTATTCAAAAACTTGTTATCAATCAAGGTAATGATTAAAATTGTATTTCTCATCTAATCTATTATTTTACCAGTTTGTAACCGTGAATGTTTTGACTAAGGGTTCTTCAACTTTAACTCTAATACTTTATTAATTTTATATTTTATGACAGTAATATCCTTTAGTTCTATTAGGCTTTCTAATTTTCCCATGTAACGAGCCTTTAATCGGTGACTCCCAACTGTACAGTCTTAAGGCACCAGGTGAGAAAACACCCCAAGGATATAAGAACTCGAGCAAATAAGGCCACAAAACTAAAAAGTTTATTTGTAATATAGACCACTTTTAGGCATGAATACTTATGCTTTATGAGCCACAAATACCCAGGTTAATCAGAGAATTTTAAATAATATATTTTTTTATAAAGCATAAGAATCTTTATTTTTTAACCCTAAGTGTGTTAGTGTATAAAATATACATATTTCATCAAGATAAAAATCAAAATAAATAATTTTTCCAATTTTTTTCCTAATCCTAAAAATCAAACAAATAATCTTATTTTGATCAAGTATAAGAAATCCTAATTGTGATTTCCCCAAGTCTTAAACTTAACTTCATTTCTTACAAAAAATAAGTCAAATTATTGTTTTTCTTTTCAAAAAGTTTTTAAAAGAAAAGAATTTTTTATACAAAAAGAAATAAAATCTAACCTATGTTAGAACCCTCCCCACATCTATCTTATGCATTGTCCTCAATGTATGAATGAATGCATATATACATGAAAAAGAAGTGCGGAAAGGAAAAATGTTATCTTAAGTTGGTTGTTCCGGTGGTAGTCGGATTGGGCCAAACGTTGCTGCCAAATCTAAGTAATGAGTTGGACCATGGAACCCACCTTTGATGATATCTTTTCGATTTACATATTTGCAATTTCCAACATGAATAAGATCATGCAGGTCCTAATATTAAATTTATCCCGGTTATATGACCAATCTTGAAATATCATCACGAAATCATTATGGTCTATACCTAGGTCCAACAATAGAATGTGATTTGATAAAATGATTGACTTGGCTTAAGAATGAAAGAAACGGGAACCAAAACTAACTCGAGTATATGCCTCAAATCAAGTTTAGGTTCAAGAGTCAGTTTCAGCTTAAGAGTTGAGTCCAGATTAAAAAAATTAAGATTCAAAATCTATTCCCAACAATAGAATGTGACTATCCAAAATAGGTTGTTCATATTCTTAATCTATAGGTACGGGAATCCGTGTTGGCTTGAAAATTTGGTCCAAATCGGGTAAGAATACCGAAGTCAACATTGATTCGAAATTTAAAACTGGATCACGAATTGAAGATCGATTTCACATTCATATTCAAGTTCAATTTAATTGAAATAAAAACTTGCCAATTAGTCAATGGTTTGGTATTAGTCAAATTCAAGATGGTGTGATGAAATTGAATTTTGGTTGAAGTTTTCAAGACACCATGATTCTTCGTCCATCAATATGGCTAGAGAAATCTGAAAAACACCTAGAGGGGGAATGAATAGGTGTTAATGCTAATCTAAAGATCTTTTTAAACAAGTAAGTATGTATGATGCAAACGGTCACTCAAAACAAGAAATTGAAGCTGAATTCCCCGTGAAGGGCTCTAGAACTTCTCCTCTTTGATTCCTCTAGATTATGAGTTGACGCGCATAATTGCTTTCTTGTTGAGATGAGTAAAGACCAGAAAATGCAAGTGAATGAAATGGGAGCAATAAAGAAGTGCAAGCAAGAAGTAACACAAGATAAAATTGTAAAGCAATGAAAAGCAATAAGAAAAGCAATCGCAAACACAAGGAATTTGTTACGAGGTTCGAGCCACCGCTCTACGTCCCCGCCTTCACCACCGTGAAGGATTTCCACTAAATCCACAAAGGAAATTACAAGAGGTCTACACAAGACTGGAGTACCGAACTCCCACCAATCCAATCTCTACACAAGAGGGATCTCAACACCAAGAACTACAATTAACAAAGTGATCAAAAAGACCACAAACTTCTCTCTTACAACTCCTTATAGAATGGGAATGATTTTTGGCTCAAGAAGTGTAGTGAGAAAAATTCAGTTGTAAAGAGTAAGAAAAGAGCTTAAAAAACCACTGAAAAACTTAAATTAAGAATGCACTTTAGAATTGAGAGCTTTGAAAACTTTTCTTCTCTTTTGAAACACAAAACAATGGGTATTTTTCTTGATTTTTACAAGGGACCAAAGTCATCTATTTATAGGGATTTGAAAGGATCTAATCATCATTTAGACTAGGTAAATAGGTCAGAAAATAGCTTCCAAAATTTCAGAAATAGCTGAAAGATTTAACCCCATCAAATCCAAGAAACAAGTTTCAATAAACTAGCCGTTGGGGTAGTTTGGCAGCTGTCGGTCGACCGGCCTGGTCGACCGACAGCCTAACTGGCAACCAGCCGTTGGACACGGTCGACCGACATTCAAACAAAAAACAGATATTTGTTCTGTCGGTCGACTGGCCCGGTCGACCGACAGACGTGCACAAACGTGCACGCCAAAGACACAAGTCCCGGTCGACCGATAAGGCCTGAAATAGATGCGGTCGACCGCCTGGTCGACCGTAAGGCCTGAAACAGTACTTTTATAGGAAACTTTTTGAACTTAGGAGAATTTTTAAAATAATTTTAAATGGCTATATGATTATGTATCATGCTATAAGGGTTGGTATACATGACATAAACAAGATGCAAAAATATAAAATATTTAGAGTCATGTATATCAAACAAGACATGCACCTAAATCAATTAACCAAAACAAAAACCGTATTTTGAAAATGAAAGTGTGTGTGTGTTTTCTTGAGCCAACTTATCATAACCTCATTCTTTAACAAACTAATTTTTACAAAGGTTCTAGGTGACTACAAGGTCTTCAAATGGGCTTCTCCATATGCGATGTTTGAATAGCTTGAATCCTTGAACCCGAAATGAACCAACTTGAGTCAATTTACCTTCCTTTAGGGAAGAACACTTCTTGAATCCTTAGAACCCTGAAACATACTTAGACACTAAAATATGATTAGTACAAATAACTATATATGTTTTGTAATCATCAAAATTCAAAAACCGGGTGATTGTAACCTTGGGCCAACAATCTCCCCCTTTTTAATGATGACAAAACATATGAGTTATTAAATAAAAAAATGAGAAAAATGGGAAAAGAGCTTGGAAGCTCCCCCTCAAAACATGCTATATATATGAATGTCTATATACATGAAAAATAAACTTGGCATAAAAAAAGGACATAAGAGACATAAGAGTTTAACTCAAAAACTCAAAACTTAAAAACTCAAAACTCAAAACTTAAAAACTCAAAACTCAAAACTCAAAACTCAAAGCTAAAACTAACTTTTTCTCCCCTTTTTGTCATACATCAAAAAGGGTAATCATTGTTAAAAAAAATAAATTTTCAAGATTCCATAACACAAACATTCAATTCTCCACAAATAAAAAAAATCTAGTATAGTCTAGTGGTTTTGTAAAAATATCGTCAAGTTGAAAATCGGTAGAAACATAATCAATGTCAATATCACCTTTCTCATAATGATCTCTAAGAAAGTGATACCGAATGTCAATGTGCTTAGTCTTACTATGTTGATTTGAATTTTTAGTCATATGAATAGTACTAGTATTATCACAAAATATCTTAATATGGTCAAAATGCAAATCATAGTCAAGGAGAGTATGTTTCATCCAAAGGACTTGTGCACAATAAGCCCCCGCAGCAACATACTCCGCCTCGGCGGTTGAGAGGGCTACCGAATTTTGTTTCTTAGAAGACCATGAAACAATACAATTACCGAGAAATTGACATGTTCCACTTGTACTCTTCCTATCCACTCTACAACCCGCATAGTCGGCATCCGAAAAACTCGTCATGGAAAATTGTCCGGTCTTCGGATCCACAAACCCATTTCAATTGTGCCCTTAAGGTATCTAATAATGCGTTTTACCGCAATCAAATGGGACTCTTTAGGACACGATTGAAAACGAGCACAAAGACATACACAAAACATAATGTCCGGCCTACTGGCCGTTAAATACAACAAGCTACCAATCATGCTACGATAAAGCTTAATGTCTACACTTGTACCTTGTTCATCCTTGTCAAGCTTTGTGGTGGTAGCCATGAGAGTTTTGCTTGTCTTAACCCCTTCAAGCTCAAATCTCTTGATAAGTTCCTTCGTGTACTTGGCTTGATTGATGAAAATCCCATCCTTCCTTTGCTTGATTTGGAGACCAAGGAAGTAGTTTAGCTCGCCCATCATAGACATCTCAAATTCCTTCTTCGTGCATGATTCAAAAGCTTTGCAAAGATTTTCATTTGTAGAACCAAATATGATATCATCTACAAATATTTTAACTATAAGAATATCATTTTCAACATGTTTAGTAGTAGTATCTATTTTTCCTTTATTAAAGCCATTAGAAATAAGAAATGAAGAAAGTCTTTCATACCAAGCCCTAGGGGCTTGTTTTAAACCATAAAGAGTTTTGTCAAGTTTGAAAACAAAATCCGGATGTGTAGGATCAACAAACCCGGGGGTTGTTCAACATACACTTCCTCTTCAATAAATCCATTTAAGAAAGCACTTTTACATCCATTTGAAAAAGTTTAAAATCTTTATAAGAAGTAAATGCAAATGTCATCCGTATGGCTTCAAGCCATGCTACGGGTGCAAAGGTTTCCTCAAAATCGATACCTTCGACTTGAGTGTAACCTTGGGCCACTAACTTAGCTTTATTTCTAACAACATTTCCCGACTCATCCAACTTGTTCTTAAAGATCCACTTAGTACCAATTGTTGGTCTATCGTGGGGCCTAGGAACAAGATGCCAAACTTGGTTGCGCTCGAATTGATTGAGCTCCTCTTGCATGGCTAGCAACCAATATGAGTCGCCCTCGGCTTCGAGGATGTTCTTTGGTTCAAAGTGAGAAATAAATGCATAGTGCCCACAAAGATCATGAAGTTTAGAACGAGTAGTTACCCCTTTTGATACTTCACCTATGATAAGATCCTTGGGATGATGTAGATTGAATCTCCAATCTTTTGGAAGTGGTTGAGTTGTCTCCACTTCAACTTCTTGAACTTCAATTTCTTCATCACCCTTTGGCATGTCTTCAAGAGTAGGTGAGTCCTTCAAAGAAATTTTCTCCATGTCTTCATTTAGGGAATCTATTTCTACAACATTCTCAACAAACACATTAGATTCCTCAAACTTTATATGTATAGATTCTTCAATAGTCAAGGATGACTTATTGAAAACTCTATAAGCTTTACTAGTGTTAGAGTATCCAACAAAAATTGCTTCATAAGACTTTGCATCAAATTTACCTAAATTATTTTTAGTATTCAAAACAAAACATTTGCAACCAAAAACTTTAAAGTATGAAACATTTGGCTTTCTAGAAAAATATATCTCAAAAGATGTTTTAGAAGTGTTTTTGCATAAGAAAACTCTATTTGATATGTAGCAAGATGTGTTAACGGCCTCGGCCCATAGATAATGAGGGAGACCGTACACATTTATCATTATCCTAGCCATCTCTTGTAATGTACGATTTTTCCTCTCAACGACTCCATTTTGTTGTGGAGTTCTAGGACAAGATAGTTCATGCTTAATTCCATGTTCTTCACAAAAAATGGTAAAGGGTTGGTTATTGAATTCACCACCTCTATCATTTCTTATTCTTAAAATAGAAGAATCTTTTTCCTTTACAACTCTTTTCTTAAAGGCTTGAAAATATGAAAGGCTTGATTTTTGTGTTCTAAAAAGAAAACCAAGTAAAACGCGAGAAATCATTAGCTAAAACATAAGCAAAACGATTCCCACTTAGACTTTTGGTTTGAGTAGGACCAAACAAATCCATATGGATCAACTCCAAAGGTCGTGATGTCATGATATCCTTGATTGACTTGAAAGAGGACTTGGTTTGTTTCCCAAGTTGGCACGCATCGCAAATGCGGCCCTTTTCAAAGTTCAAGTAAGGAATACCTTTCACCATTTTCTTGTTGTTTAATCTAGATAAATGGTCAAAAGAAATGTGGCCTAATCTCCTATGCCACAACCGAGAGTCATCATCGAGGGCTTTCAAACAAGTAGCATTGCATAGCATATTAGACATGTCAATCATGTATACATTGTTTTCACGAAATCCGAAAAATATACATGCATTGGATTGTCTATCAATAACACTACATGCTAGGTCATCAAAAATAACATTAAAACCTTTATCACAAAGTTGACTAACACTCAAGAGATTATGCTTGAGGCCATCAACCAAAACAATATTTTCTATTAAAGGAGATGTACCAAGTTTAACTTTACCAATACCAATGATTTTTCCTTTGGTGTCATCTCCGAAGGTGACGGTGCCATGGTATCTTGATAGGGTTGCAAAGTTGTTGATATCCCAAGTCATGTGCCTTGAGCAACCACTATCAAGATACCACAACCCCTTACGTCGTTGGGCCTTGGAATGTACCTACATCATTTAACAAATTTGTTGACTTTGGTACCCAAATTTTCTTGGGTCCTTGAATGTTAGTATTCCGAACCCAAACACGATTATGCGTTGCATTAATCCTATCATAGCAAAATTTAACCAAATGACCTTTACGGCCACAACATGTGCATGAAAAAAACTTTACCATACATGAATGCATGATGTGTGTGTGTAGTGTGGGCATGTTTAGGGTGCTTGGCATGATGTATAGGTTGTGATTTATGAACATGAGTATGAGTAGCATGTGTATGTTTCTTAAGACATGTTTCTTAGAAAACATAGCATCTAGTCTAGTTTTATCAAATTCACATTTCTTCAAAACTACTCATAATGAATCAATTTTATCTTTTAGCATGGAAATTTCATTTTCATCAATTTGTGAAAATTTACCTTTGCAAGAAATTTTTATAGTTATCAAAATCCTTTGTGTAGAAACAAGAGTAGAAACAATTCATCTTTTTCTTTTGTAAGAATGAAAACCTTGTGGTTGAGAGATTCATTTTCCTTTTTCATTTTCAAGTATTTCTTTTTAAGAAATCATAGTTATGAGATAGTTCTTCAAAAGCTTCTCCTACTTCATCTATAAATAGTTCACAATCATTGGAAGTATCGGGAGTTACCTTAATTGTGCTTTCATTTGCCATGAAGCACATGTTGGCGGTGTCGACTTCCTCATCGGATTCACTCTCCGAATCCCAAGTAGCCTTTAAAGCTTTCTTTTTGTATGGCTTCTTGGAGGTGGAGGGTTTGCTTTTGTTTTCCGGACATTCCGTAACAATATGACCCGGCTTCCGGCAATTGAAGCATATGATTTTCTTCTCTTCTTTACCTTGCCATCTCCTTCTATTTTGGAACTTTGCCTTGTTGTACATTCTCCGAACGTTCTTTACAAGAAGAGAAAGATCTTCATCATCCTCTTCTTCATCATCGTCGTCGGAGTAGGTGGAAGGACTCTTGAAGGCAATAGCTTTCTTCTTGGGAGGAGCCATCTCTTCTCTTGCTTTTCTTTCCATCTCATGGGTCTTGAGATTCCCAATGAGACCGATAAGCTCCATTTCTTCCTTGTCATTGAGCTCCTTTAAAGTTGTGGCTTTGACTTCCCAAGATGGAGGGAGTGCACAGATGATCTTCCTCACTTTTTGGTCGTTGTCAATGCCGTCACCTAAAGAAGAAAGTCTATTCGTAATCTTTGTAACTTAGTAGCCATATCATCTATGGTTTCATTCTCTTGCATAAAAAAATTTTCATATTGGGAACGAAGACGGTCGATTTTTGCCCTCTTTACTTGTGAAGTTCCCTTATGAGTGACAAGTAAGTGAGTCCAAATCTCATGTGCGGATTTGCAATGAATGACTCTAGAAATATCATCGTCATTAAGAGCTTAAAGCAAGGCAAGTGTGCCCTAGTATTAGCGTCAAACTCCTTTGTGGCAATATCGGACCAAGTGTCCTCATCACCAAGGGGTGCACTAAAAGGTTTGGTCACCGCCTTTGCAACCCAGCTTCCTAAGGAATGCAAAAACACGGTCATCTTAACCTTCCATATGGGAAAGTTAAGGCCATCAAACTTGGGTGGAGTCTTAATTCCTTCGGCCATTTTTACTAAGTGTATGAGGATAAAAAATGAATATAGTGATTAGCAATATAGGATCTCTCTAAGGTTGTTAAGCCAAGAGCCTAGAGACCAAAGCTCTGATACCAATTGAAAAACACTTAGAGGGGGGTGAATAGGTGTTAATACTAATCTAATGATCTTTTTAAACAAGTATGTATGATGCAAACGGTCACTCAAAACAAGAAATTGAAGCCGAATTCCCCGTGAAGGGCTCTAGAACTTCTCCTCTTTGATTCCTCTAGATTATGAGTTAAGGCGCGTAATTGCTTTCTTGTTGAGATGAGTAAAGACCAAAAATGCAAGTGAATGAAATGGGAGCAATAAAGAAGTGCAAGCAAGAAGTAACACAAGATAAAATTGTAAAGCAATGAAAAGCAATAAGAAAAGCAATCGCAAACACAAGAAATTTGTTACGAGGTTCGAGCCACCGCTCTACGTCCCCGCCTTCACCACCGTGAAGGATTTCCACTAAATCCACAAAGGAAATTACAAGAGGTCTACACAAGACCGGAGTACCGAACTCCCACCAATCCAACCTCTACACAAGAGGGATCTCAACACCAAGAACTACAAGTAACAAAGTGATCAAAAAGACCACAAACTTTTCTCTTACAACTCCTTATAGAATGGGAATGATTTTTGGCTCAAGAAGTGTAGTGAGAAAAATTCAGTTGTAAAGAGTAAGAAAAGAGCTTGAAAAAATCACTGAAAAATTTAAACCAAGAATGCACTTTAGGATTGAGAGCTTTGAAAACTTTTTTATCTTTTGAAACACAAAACAATGAGTATTTTTCTTGATTTTTACAAGGGACCAAAGCCATCTATTTATAGGGATTTGAAAGGATCTAATCATCATTTAGACAAGGTAAATAGGTCAGAAAATAGCTTCCAAAATTTCAGAAATAGCTGAAAGATTTAACCCCATCAAATTCAGGAAACAAGTTTCAATAAACTAGCCGTTGGGCCAGTTTGGCGGCTGTCGGTCGACCGGCCCGGTCGACCGACAGCCCAACTGACAACTAGCCGTTGGACACGGTCGACCGGACGGTCGATCGGCGTTCAAACAAAAAACAGATATTTGTTCTGTCGGTCGACCGACAAAACCTGAGATCAAGGGTCAGTCAGTCGGTCGACCAGTCCGGTCGACCGACAGACGTGCACAAACGTCCACGCCAAAGACACAAGTCCCGGTCGACCGTGCGGTCGACCGATAAAGCCTGAAATAGATGCGGTCGACCGCCCGGTCGACCGTAAGGCCTGAAACAGTATTTTTATAGGAAACTTTTTGAACTTAGGAGAATTTTTAAAATAATTTTAAATGGCTATATGATTAAGTATCATGCTATAAGGGTTGGTATACATGACATAAACAAGTTGCAAAAATATAAATATTTAGAGTCATGTATATCAAACAAGACATGCATCTAAATCAATTAACCAAAACAAAACCGTATTTTGAAAATGAAAGTGTGTGTGTGTTTTCTTGAGTCAACTTATCATAACCTCATTTTTTAACAAACTAATTCTTACAAAGGTTCTAGGTGACTGCAAGATCTTCAAATGGGCTTTTTCATATGCGATGTTTGAATAGCTTGAATCCTTGAACCCGAAATGAACCAACTTGAGTCAAAAATGTTGAAGCCTACCAAGTTGAGAATGTTGAAGCCTACACAGTTGAACAATTTTGATGATGGACAAGGATTTATGATCACTCAAACTCAGTTGAAGCCAGTTGAAGCTTATGGGTATTTTTGGATATGTTTTGTGTAACTTTAGAAAACTGTGAAAAGCCTTGAGAACACTTACACAAAATATCTTCCCAAGTCAACTTGACCTCTTAATGAAGTCGACTACCCATACTATAGTCGACTTGCCAAAAATCCTAGTCGACTAAATACTTCCAAACCAAATAACCCAAGTCTCTGTTTGGTCTCTGTCATGAAAGTTAGTTGACTTGACCTCCATATATAGTCGACTAACAGATACCCTAGTCGACTATAACTTTTCCCAAGTCGACTAAATAACCTATACAAAATTTCCTAACTCTCTATTTGTCTGACATGAAAGTTAGTCGACTTACCCTATATCTATAGTCAACTAACACATTATCTAGTCTACTAACAGTACCTACATAGTCGACTCCATTCAGTTTTCCAGAAACCAAGTATCTGTATCAGTCAAAAGATAGTCGACTAACCCCTTGTTGTAGTCGACTAATCAGTGTAAATTTTGTTCTGCTAGTCGACTAATCTCCTGTTCAAGTCGACTAATAGCAGTTGACAACTGCTATGCAGTTGGTGAATTCTGGTGCGTTTATCAACGTTTTAAAATTCAAATTTGGCCTGATAACTACCCTAACTCACTATGGATTTCACCTATAAATAGAGGTATTATCCTAGGGCCAAGGCACCAATTCAAATCCAAAGTTTTCAGCCTAAAACTCTCTCCAAAAATTCTGTTTTCTGAAAACCTGTTCCACTTTCAGTTTCTTCACCACATTCCAAACTCCATTGTGAAGATTTCTGAAATTCCTCCTATAAGAAACCTTGTCCACAAGCACATTCAAATTCAAGGCTTATAGGATCATTGTAATCATTCAAAGAAGATCATTGTACAAGGGCGTCTTCTTGGGAGTAGAAGAAAGTTGTACAAGGCGTTTGTTCTCTTGGTGTAAAGAGGAGTTGTGCACATTTGGCAAAGGGCGTTTGTCAAGTGGTGTACAAGGTATTGGTTGTGGGTGTACACAAATCAGGAAAGGAAAATCTCAAGCGATTTGCTTGGGGACTGGATGTAGGTCATAAGGACCAAATCAGGATAACTCTCTTATCTTTGCGTTTGAATTTTCTGAGTTTATCTTGTGCATTATTTATTTTCTGCAAGTAGTTTGATTTAAATTTTTATAAACACTATTCACCCCCCTCTAGTGTTGTGTTGCTTTGATTATAGATCCTACATTTGGTATCAGAGCAGGTTCAAGGCAACAACCATACGAGGATGGCAACGGAGTTCCTTTCGTCACAATTCAAAGAAGGACATTCTACACAACGTCCACCGCTATTTGACAGAACCAACTACAACTATTGGAAGTGTAGAATGAAGATCTACTTGCAATCGCTCAACTACGACCTTTGGAATATTGTAGAAGCATCATACACCAAGCCAACACCAACTACAACGCTTGGAGTGAAGATCAAAAGAAGAATGCAAATCTTGATGCCAAGGCGATGAACGCTCTATTTTGTGCCTTAACCAGAGAAGAGTTCAACCCTGTGTCAACATCCACTTCTGCACATCAAATATGGCATACTCTTCAGGTAACTCACGAAGGCACAAATAAAGTTAAGGAATCTAAAATATCTGTTCTTGTCCACAGGTTTGAGTTATTCAAAATGAAGGAGAATGAAACCATATCCGAAATGGTTACAAGATTCACCGACATTACCAATTCATTAGCATCTCTTGGAAAGGACTACACCCAAGTTGAAAGAGTCCGTAAGATCCTTCGTGCACTCACACCAGAATGGGAGAAGAAGACAACCGCAATTGAAGAGGCGAATGATCTCTCAACTATGACATTAGAAAACCTAATCGGTAATCTAATGGCATACGAAGTGCAGTTAGAAGAAAGAAAGAAGGACGAACAACAACATCAATCCAAGAAGAAAGTACTTGCCTTCCATACAACTTCAGATATGGACAATTCGGATGAAGATGAAGAAGAAATGGCTATGCTTTCAAGAAAATTCAAAAGGTTCTTAAAACAAGGTAAGTTTAAAAAGAATAAAGATACTAATGATATTCCTACTTGTTTTAAGTGTAACAAACTAGGCAACATAAAGAAGGATTGCCCATTGATGAAATCAAAAGGACACTTCAAGACTTTCAATAAGTTCAACAAGAAGAAGAAAGCCTTCCAAGCAACATGGGATGACAGCGACTCATCTTCCTCTGACGAAGAAGAAGCAACTGAAACCGCCAATATCTGCTTCATGGCCCAAGAAGATGAGGTACAAGATTATGATGATTTATTAGAAGCCTTTAATGAACTTTTTAATAATTTCAAAAATGAAAACATTAGAAATAAAGTTTTAATAAAGGAAAATGAAAAACTCTTTAATGAAAATGCGAGTTTTGTTTCTCAAATATCTTCTTTAAGTTCTCAAAAAGAAGATTTTGAAAAAGTTATTGCATCTTTAAAAAGAGATAATGAAATTTTCATAAAAGAGAATTCTTTACTTAAAAAGGAAACTATTTCTTTAAATTCTAGAATTACTATTTTAGATAAAGACATGACTAGTTTCAAAATTAAGTATGAAGATCTTTTGAAAAATGTAACAAAGTTTAATAAAGGAAAAGAGAATTTAAATGTTTTATTATCTTCTCAAAAGATGTCTAACAATCATTTTGGTCTTGGTTTTCAAAAGATAAGATTTATAACCTACTCATGTTGGTATTGGATTTTCAAAAACCAATTTTGTGAAATCTACACATCTTCATAATGATAATCCATATAATTCTTTTGTGAAAAGAAATACTATTTCAAAAAGAATTAGATGCAAATATATATGGGTTCCTAAGAATCTAAATAATGTTGATAAAAATGTTTATATTGCATCTTATATACATGATGTGTGTAATTCTAAGAATTATGTTTATACTAACAAGTGGAAACCAAATTCCAATTGGATTTGGGTTCCTAAAGACTAATCTTTTTCGGACCCTATCATGATGGGTACCATACAAATTGTTTTATCTTATAGGTACCTTTTAAAGAAAAGTGGATACTTGATAGTGGGTGTTCCAACACATGACCGGACACATGCAACTACTGTCTTCCGTTCAAATCAAAAGGGAGGTACAGTGATATTTGGAGACAATAATAAAGGAAAGGTTATTGGTATCGGCATAGTTGGTAACATTTCAAAACCCCTTATTGAAAATGTTCTTTTGGTAAGAGGTTTAAAACACAATCTATTAAGTATTAGTCAATTATGTGATAAGGGTTATAAAATTGTTTTTGAAAAAGATGCTTGTCTTATTTATGATACTAACATGAAAGATATTTTATTTAAAGGTTTTCGTAACAATAACATTTATGAGTTATCAATAACATGCATATCATCTAATGATAATTTATGTTTACTTGCTTCTAATAATGATCATTTTTTATGGCATAAAAGATTTGGTCATTTGAATATGAAAACTATTTCTAAGATTTCTAAATTTGATTTAGTTAAAGGTCTTCCAAAAATAGCTTTTAAAAAGGATTATTTTTGTGATTCTTATCAATTAGGAAAACAAGTTAAATCATCTTTTAAATCTAAAGATTTAGTTTCTACCAATAGACCTTTAGAATTGTTGCATTTGGATTTATTTGGTCCTACTCGTGTTTCTTCATTAAACAAGAGTAGATATGTTTTTGTTATTGTTGATGATTATTCACGTTTTTCATGGGTAATTTTTCTAAAAAATAAAAATGATACTTTTAATGAATTTGCAAGTTTTTGTAAAAGAATTCAAAATCAAAAGTCTCTAAACATAGTTACTATTCGAAGTGATCATGGAGGAGAATTTGAGAATGAATCTTTTTTAAATTTCTGTGATAAGTATGGTTTTACACATAATTTTGCATTTCCTAGAGCATCTCCTCAAAATGGTGTTGTAGAGAGAAAGAATAGGACTTTGCAAGAATGTGCTAGAACTATGCTTATGGACAGTAATTTACCAAAATATTTTTGGACTGAGGCTATTGCTACTGCATGTTATATTTTAAATCGTGTGCTTATTCGACCTTTTTAAATAAAACATCTTATGAATTGTTTATAATAGGATTCCAAAAGTTTCTTACTTTAAGATTTTTGGATGTAAATGCTTTATCTTAAATACAAAAGATGCTTTAGATAAATTTGATGCTAGATCCAATGAAGGTATTTTTGTTGGATACTCTACTCATAGTAAAGCATATAGAATATTTAATAAGAAAACATTTACTATTGAAGAATCATTACATGTTGAATTTGATGAATCCTTGACTAAGCCTATTTCTAATACTTCTCCACATGATGATGATCATATCATAGATTCTCCTATTGATAATATTGTTATATCTTCTGTTGATACTAACATGTCTAAGGATGATGAGACTCCTACCGAGTTACCCGAAAGCATATGTTGAAGTAAGAAATCATCCACGAGATTTGGTGATTGGAGATATAAATCAAGGTGTTCAGACGAGATCCAAGTTGAACTACATGACACAAATTGCCTTCATATCACTCATTGAACCGAAGAATATCAAAGAAGCATGTGCGGATGATTTTTGGACAATTGCCATGCAAGAAGAGTTGAACCAATTTGTCAGAAATGATGTTTGGGATCTTGTACCACGTCCTACTGATCATCCAGTCATCGGAACCAGATGGGTCTTTAAGAACAAACTCGATGAATCAGGTGAAGTCATTAAGAACAAAGCAAGGCTAGTAGCACAAGGATACAATCAAGAAGAAGGTATTGATTTTGATGAAAATTATGCACCAGTAGCTAGGCTTGAATCTATTCGTATTTTACTTGCTTTTTCTTGTTTTATGAATTTCAAACTGTATCAAATGGATGTTAAAAGTGCCTTTTTAAATGGAATTATTAAGGAAACTGTTTATGTTGAACAACCTCCAGGTTTTGAACATGAAAAATTTCCAAACCATGTTTTTAAACTTAAAAAAGCTTTATATGGTTTAAAGCAAGCACCCCGTGCTTGGTATGATAGATTAAAAAGTTTTCTTTTAAATTCAGATTTTAAGATGGGAAGAGCAGATACAACTCTTTTTATTAAACATGTTAATAAAGATATCTTAATCATTCAGATATATGTTGATGATATTTTATTTGGCTCTACTAACGATAATCTTTGTCAAGAATTTTCTAAGACCATGCAGAGTGAATTTGAGATGAGCCACATGGGCGAACTTACTTACTTTCTCGGTCTGCAAATAAAGCAAATGAAGGATGGAATCTTCATTTCGCAGTGCAAGTATGCAAAGGAACTTCTAAAAAGATTTGGCATGGAAAATTCTGGTCATAAGAATACTCCCATGAGTACGACTACATTTTTGGACAAAGATGAAAATGGTAAGAATGTTGGTCAGAAACTCTATCGAGGTATGATTGGTTCATTACTTTATATTACTTCAAGTAGACCTGATATTATGTTCAGTGTATGCTTATGTGCTAGATATCAGTCAAATCCTAAGGAATCACATCTTAAAGTAGTGAAAAGAATTTTTCGATATCTTAATAACACAATCAATTATGGTTTATTTTATCCAAAATCATGCACATTTGATTTACTATCGTATAGTGATGCTGATTTTGCTGGATGTAAATCTGATCGGAAGAGTACTAGTGGTACTTGTCACTTTTTGGGACATTCACTAGTATCATGGTTCAGTAAAAAGCAAAATTCTGTATCATTATCAACAACCGAGGCAGAATATATTGCTGCTAGTGTTGCATGTGCACAAATTATATGGATGAAACAAACCTTACTTGATTATGGCATGACTATCACAAACTCACCTATTATGTGTGATAATACCAGTGCTATTAATTTATCTAAAAATCCTGTTCATCATTCACGTACCAAACATATTGATATTAGACATCATTTTCTACGTGATCATGCTTTAAAAGGTGATATTTCTTTAACTTTTATATCAATTGATAATCAAATTGCTGATATATTCACAAAGCCTCTTAAAGAAGATACTTTTATAAAATTTTGAAGAGATTTGGGTATTTGCAATTTTTCTGAATTTTAAATATTTTTTCAGAATTTTTCAAAGGCATTTTTACAAACTTAGTCGACTTGATAATCTTTATTAGTCGACTTATAGAGAACCTAGTCGACCTGACAGTGCCCCAGTCGCTGGCGTTTCTACATGTTTTTGCTTTTGCAGTTTTTTTTTTATGTATTTTTCTGTTTTAAGACTATTTTCATGTGTATTTCCGTATGCAAACAATGTACGTGTTTTCTGCTTTTTGTTAATGACAAAGGGGGAGAACTCTATGCTATGTTTCTGTTGAAACTCTGTTGTGTTAAGTTCTGTTAATACTGTTGTGTTAAGTTTTGTTACATACATATTAAGTTCTGTTACATACATATTTCTGTGCATTTCAACTCTGAACATTTCAAATCTGCTATGTATTGAATCTGAAAATCTGAAATTTTGTGACAAGGACATATGACATATGTGTTATCAAATATATATGGATACTGACATATGACAATGCAGGGAAGGGCAACTTAACATTTTCTGCAGGGGCAAATCATTTAACCTATTTACTGCAGGGGGAGTTTTACTGCAGGGGGAGTTATCATAAACACAAGTTGTCATCATCAAAAAGGGGAGAATGTTGAAGCCTACCAAGTTGAGAATGTTGAAGCCTACACAGTTGAACAATTTTGATGATGGACAAGGATTTATAATCACTCAAACTCAGTTGAAGCCAGTTGAAGCTTATGGGTATTTTTGGATATGTTTTGTGTAACTTTAGAAAACTGTGAAAAGCCTTGAGAACACTTACACAAAATATCTTCCCAAGTCGACTTGACCTCTTAATGAAGTCGACTACCCATACTATAGTCGACTTGCCAAAAATCCTAGTCGACTAAATACTTCCAAACCAAATAACCCAAGTCTCTGTTTGGTCTCTGTCATGAAAGTTAGTCGACTTGACCTCCATATATAGTCGACTAACAGATACCCTAGTCGACTATAACTTTTCCCAAGTCGACTAAATAACCTATACAAAAATTTCCTAACTCTCTGTTTGTCTGACAAGAAAGTTAGTCGACTTACCCTATATCTATAGTCGACTAACACATTATCTAGTCGACTAACAGTACCTACATAGTCGACTACATTTAGTTTTTCAGAAACCAAGTATCTGTATCAGTCAAAAGATAATCGACTAACCCCTTGTTGTAGTCGACTAATCAGTGTAAATTTTGTTCTGCTAGTCGACTAATCTCCTGTTCAAGTCGACTAATAGCAGTTGACAACTGCTATGCAGTTGGTGAATTCTGGTGCGTTTATCAACGTTTCAAAATTCAAATTTGGCCTGATAACTACCCTAACTTACTATGGATTTCACCTATAAATAGAGGTATTGTCCTAGGGCCAAGGCACCAATTCAAATCCAAAGTTTTCAGCCTAAAACTCTCTCCAAAAATTTTGTTTTCTGAAAACCTGTTCCACTTTCAGTTTCTTCACTACATTCCAAACTCCATTGTGAAGATTTCTGAAATTCCTCCTATAAGAAACCTTGTCCATAAGCACATTCAAATTCAAGGCTTATAGGATCATTGTAATCATTTAAAGAAGATCATTGTACGAGGGCGTCTTCTTGGGAGTAGAAGAAAGTTGTACAAGGCGTTTGTTCTCTTGGTGTAAAGAGGAGTTGTGCACATTTGGCAAAGGGCGTTTGTCAAGTGGTGTACAAGATATTGGTTGTGGGTGTACACAAATCAGGAAAGAAAAATCTCAAGCGATTTGCTTGGGGACTGGATGTAGGTCACAAGGACCGAACTAGGATTACTCTCTTATCTTTGCGTTTGAATTTTCTGAGTTTATCTTGTGCATTATTTATTTTCTGCAAGTAGTTTGATTTAAATTTTTATAAACACTATTCACCCCCCCTCTAGTGTTGTGTTGCTTTGATTATAGATCCTACAAAAAATACCTTCCTTTAGGGAAGAACACTTCTTGAATCCTTAGAACCCTGAAACATACTTAGACACTAAAATATGATTAGTACAAATAACTATATATGTTTTGTAATCATCAAAACTCAAAAACTGGGTGATTGTAACCTTGGGCCAACAAAATCTGGAATAGTCAATGATTGGGTAGTAAGAGTTTACTCATTCCTATACATGTTTTTCAATAGACTAGTTCATTCTTCTAGCCTGTCGATGGACTGGGTAAAGAATTTTGGCCTTGAATTATGTATTCCGTACTATTTTCAAAGTCACATGGTTCTTGTTGTGATGAGACGTGAAAAATAGAGTAAGGGTCTTGGATTTGGGAATTTTGTGGGATAATTGAGTCTGTTGAGTTTCGAGATTATAATTACTCAAGTATGGCTTTCTCACTCCTTTTAATGTCAAATTCTTCTTCTATTGATTGGTCAGAAAAAGAAGTATATGAAGATGATTGTTGGAAAGGTGATTGATAATACGACTCGGGGGTATTGTATCCTCACTGGCTCGGTGAAGAGTGAGAATGATTATTTCAATATTGTTCATAATACTGGAGTTGGGACATATATTGATTTAGAAAAGACCAATTTGGTATACTTGGTTGGTTAAAATTATAAATGCTAGGTTGGTGTTATCTGAAAAAGAGGTCGGGGTATAATATGAATTACTTTTAAAATTGAAATAATTTTTGTTATAATCCATTTCACATAAACTAACAAAAACAAAAACAAAAAAAATAAACAAACAAAAAGAAAGAAAAATCTAGCTTATGTTAGAGTAGACTTAGACCTAAACGACTCTTAACATGTTAAACTGTCCACGGGAGGTATACTGCAGCAATCTTACCACAAGTTAATCGGCTAGGTAGGGAAAAGACCAGTGGGAGTTATGCCGAACCATTGTTCTTGGAGGTTTCGCCTCTCAATCCCTAACCTTTGACACCAATTTGACAAGAGTCAAACTCTAACAACTTCTCCTTTAGGTCAATCTCATAAATGAGTCCGAGATGTCCCTAGGACCAATGTCTACTCAGTTTTAGTTAGGCTGGGTTAGTGAGTGAGGAGATTGTTTTCATGCTAAGTGAGGGTAATGACTTCCTATCTTATTTTGTTTAAGGATATACCCTTAATCATTTTCGTGCGCATGTGTAGATATTTAGCAAAAAGTAACACTTAAGGTAATCAAACAAGAATGTTTCCTATACTAAATGCTATACATATGTACCTTGGCTCCAACACTCTTCAACAGTAAAAAGAAATGTAACGAATTAAACAAGTGCCTAAAATGCAGTGTCTAACCATGTTTTAGCATTTACAAACACAAGTTGCTGTTGAATTTAAAAATTGTGTGTAGTATTAACAACAGAAAAGAATATTAATTTCAGAACTTGTACTTTGCAGTAAATAATCCTTACAAAAAATATCAATCAGTAGTCCTATAGAATAGCCGTGCAAACCCGTGTTTGCTGTATTTCCACGGTAATTCTTTATTTTCCCGTGCTCTGCTTTCTAGAATAGAGACACGATCTAGCAATGGTCCTTTTACAACTGCTATTTTCATAAAATTCAAACATATATACAAAAACAGATAAGAAAAAAGTTAACCAATTAAGTAAATTAAAAAGATTACTTACAATTCCTCCCCGACAACGATGCCAAAATTTTAATTATACTTAGACCTACAAAGAAAAATACAGAGTTTAGAAATGTGCTAGATTCTCAATACTACTGTTATAGCAAGTGGCTATGCGGGTTATGATCCACAAGGAGGGACTACGTTAGAAGCTTTTAGTAATTCTTTTCAAGTTTACAAAAATAGGTTAAAATGTTCTTCTTTGTTTTAGAAAAGAAAAAAGAAAAAAATGTTTATGTTGAAATAGGAGAAGATGGAAGAAAAGATTGTTTTGTTGTTATTTTAAAAGAAAAAATAACTTAAAAGGAAAGAATTAAATTGATGAAGAAAGAGTAGAATAAAAGTAGGATTCTAAACTCAGAAATGAAATATAGAAAAGCTAAATGATACTCATCTCTTCGGCACTTGCTTACTGCGGATCCATTGCAACGACTTACCTTGGCTTGAAGGCGAGTAAAGGATGACATATAGAATCTTCCCTACTGTCAACCTAAGCTATCGAATGAAAGTACAAGCAGAAAATAAAATAGAAATGGTTATCTATTACCATAAGTCATCAATGGCACTTGCAAGGCAAGGCATATTCGAGGCATGGGATTCATTTGAATTACAAGCACCTTAGAGGAAAGTAAAATAAAAATAAGAAAAGAATAACATAAAATGCAACCTTCAATTAAATTGAAAAACTATAAAAGAAAGGAGAAAGATTACAAAGGTGTCACTCTCAAAATAACTCTCTTTTACTAATATGAATCGCTTCTTTGACCTAAGTTACATTAAGAAAATGAAAAAATACATAAGAAGAAAAGAAAAAACTAAGTTAAAAATTAGAAACAAAAACTAGCCTAAACTCTCTGTTGACTGGTGCCTCTTTGCCTTCTGAGGTGGTGATATTTATAGGTTGAAATAGATATAGGAGAGTGTGCGTGAAGATGAGATCAAATCGCTGGCCCAATAGAAAAGATCTTCTGATAAGGTTGGAGATATAGACAAAATCGCTTGCCCAATAGAAAAGATCTTCTGATAATATCTCTTTTGGATCTCTGGATTTAATAATATCCATTTGATTCTTCAAGCTAAACAAATTGATTCTTGTAAATTCAATTTTAACTGTATTTATTTGACTTTATCTTAAATTAACTAAGTAGATCCAATTAAATCAGAATTTAACTAGCTTGTATTTGGTCTTATCTTCTCTCCCTTCATTAAGACAAACCTGCAAATTAAGACATTAAGACAAGAAATTAACATAATTTATTACAGGATAAATATGAGAATTTAATAAAATTAATGCAAAATATGTGTACGATCATTTCTCTCCCCCTGTACAAGCACCTCCTTAAGCATAATGTCACTCGATGAGTGAGGTCTTATCACGAGCTCGTCCCTACATCCAGCTGGAAGAAGCAATGAAAACTTCCTTTGACCATACCGTGAAATACGGTGATGTTGGAGGAAATTCGAAATCTTTGTACGAAACCTCTTCTCACTCTCAAGATTGAAATCAGGGGAAATTTGCCTTAAAGAAAAAAGCGCTCCTTATCCTTCAACCAAATCCGCTTCAAACTTACAATTTGATGGAGTAACATTTTACTCCATTGAATCTCCCTATTAACGGCATCTTCAACACCTTCTAAGACCAGCCATGGGTTAGGCCCCGAGACCAATTCAGTACGCCCCTTACTTCCCGGAGTAGAAGAGTATTGCTCCTACCATGACCGTAAGGGGCACAAGATTATTGCTCGGGGGAAAAACCGCGTACAAAAAGTGTATGTTTTGAAATCGATATTTAAAGTGTGTGTGCTTTAGCTTCCTCGATACTTCCGTTATAGCATAGAGGTTAAAACGAGTCGAATCCACAAGGACGGGAGGCGATAGAAGCTTTATCGGTTGATTCACGTGTATAGTAAAAGTTCTTCAAAGTTTTAAAGAATAGAATGAAAAGGAAAGAAAATAAAGAATGAAAAGAGAGGTACGGTGAAATACGAAGAAGTGGGAAACATAGAAAAGAATGATATTTGTAGTTTTTAGTATATTCCTAAAACAAGCGAAAGAGAAAGAAAACTCACGGCTACTAACTACTAATGATTCCACCAACACGCTAACTGCTTAGTGATAGTTGCCTCACATGTATCATCGCCCATCACTAGTCCTTGATTCAAGAGCGATTCAAAGCATGACCCATATGTCAACTTTCACATCTAAATTCAACAAACAAGAGCAAGCTACACTTAAATCATCAAAACCCAATAAGAGCAAGCATGAAATAAAGTAATGTTAGCTTGTTAGAGATTTAGATGTTAGAGTGTTAGATCCATCATCATGAGCCATCAATGGCTCTTGCAAGAGCAAGGCCAAATCGAGGCTATTAGATTTATATGGATTATTATAAAAGAAGTTAGACTAGTTGGTGGTTAGTAGTTGGTTGCCATGAGAGAAAACTTAGCTACACATATAAAAGAGATTAGAGAGAAGAAAATAAAGATAAGGTAGAAGAGCACCTTTCATAGATTGTCACCTTCTATTACAAGCACTCTTGCTTCCCAACATGTACCACTCTCTCTACCTATTACAAGATCTACAAGAAATGAAAAATACAAGGGAGGGAGACGAAGAAAAACTACACTACATTACCCTAAACTACAAAATAGAAAATGAGAACTACCCTAAACCTTGCATATCTTCCTGAAGGAGACCCCAGGGGGGTAAATATAGGCACCAGAGGAAGGGGGACCTGTATGGAACTGGGCGTAGAATCTCGACGCGCGGCTCCACAGGAGTGCCACGGAAACGCGAAACGTGGCAATGCCGCGTTTCCGCGGCAGTCCTGGAAGCGCCGCCTGCTGCGCGCTGCCTAATTGTCTCCCTGTTAGTTTCTGCTCCCAGTTTCTGATTTGCAGCCCCTAGTTTTGACAGAATCAGCCTCCCAGGTCAATGGCTACTTGGTAAGCCTTTAATCACCCATTAAATGGTGATTTATGGTCTTCTTCTTCATTTGCACACCATGGACCTAGGATCAAGTAAGCAAAGCTTTATTAGTAGAATTTAATATGAAATAAATGTGAAGATTGAAATCACCTAGAGGGGGGTGAATAGGTGATGGCTATATGTAATATGGCAACAATGCGGAATTTAAAAATTCTACTTGACAAATTACTCAAATTAAAATACTAGCAATAAGCACAACAAGTAATGCAAGAAATAAAGGAGTTGAGTTTAGAGAAAATCCGAGCAAACGCAAACACAAGTATATGTTTCCGAGGTTCGAGCCACGCTCTAAGTCCTCGCCTTCACACTTGAAGGATTTCCACTATTGTTGATCCCACCGGATCTCCAATACAAGGACACACTTGTCCGATCACTTGTGATTCCGCAACACCACCCGGAGCACACTAGCTCGCCTTGAGGCCGATGCCTCTACAACTTCACTCAAGAAGAAAATGATCACACTTGATCACAAAATAGCTCACTTGCACAATCCTATAACCAATATGTAGATGTAAAAATTTGGGATTGTGTAGTGCAAAATCTAGAGAGAAGTAGAGGTATAGGCTTCAAATGGGTGTATGAAAATTTTGGCTTTGAAAATCTTTTCTCAAATAAAGCTTGAAAGAATTGATGTGAAAATTGATTTGTAAATTAGTGTCTTATCATGTTGAAGTGACCCACTATATATAGGGGTTGAAAAACTGGGTAAACAGCAAGAGAGATTCGTTGGGGTGAGATCCCAACAAAATCTGTCAGAAAAATAGAGCTGTTGGAGTCTGTCAGAATTTCTGACAGCAGCCGGTCGACCGGGCCGGTCGACCGCCAACGGTCATATTTCCAACCGTTGGGGACCTCGGTCGACCGCCCCGGTCGACCCAAACAAACAGAGAGCACTGTAAGTGCTCCGGTCGACCCGAGCGGTCGGCCGACGTACACACATGCACAGCGTGTACGTCGGTCGACCAGGACGGTCGACCAGTTCCTGTCAGTTCTGAAAAATCAGAACTGCAGAAAATCAGAACTTGGGACTTTGGTTTTGGTCTCTTGGTTTGGGGTTTAGGACCTTGTAAAAATAGGAGTATGACCATAGTCACTACCCTAACATGTTAAAACATTTTGATAAAATTTCTCTTTGATAAAACTTGTTTTTCTCAAAAATCGATTTTTCCAAAACTTAAAGTTTCTAAAAACAAATTTCCAAAACATGTTAACTGTAAATCTAAGTTGGAAATTGAAATTGAAATTGTTTTTGAAGCCATAAAATAAACTGAAGTGTGTGTAAGTGACAATCCCATAAATATACTTCTAACATCTAGTTTTGACAAAAAGTCTAAAAGAAAAGTAAAAATACAAATCTTGAACTTGACTTGGTCTTTTCTTTGTCTTGATCTTGACTTGGTCTTTTCTTCAAAAACGTGTTCCCGAAGCTTTCTAATGTGCTAGCTTAGGAATGCAAATTTTATGCGACGTCCAAACTTGTGAGTCTTAATAGTGGAGCCGTCAAATCAACCTGTTTAACCTGAAATACTTTTAAACAAAGTTGTTAAATACATAACTAAATATGGTTTGTTATCATCAAAATATTCAACGGGATATTGGGCTAATGGCCTTTGGGCCAACAAAGATGTGGTATAAAATATGCAGTTTTAGAGACTAATCACACCCCCACACTTATTTTTTGCTCGTCCTGAGCAAAACAAAAAACTAAGGAAATTATTACCCACTTTCGCAGGTGACGCGATTGCACTGAGCATGTACAACAAGCCGTTAAACCTCTAAGTTTCTCTTAGAGGAGGAGTTTTGTCTCCTGAGGGTTTTCAGCGGATTACACCCACAAAATCCATAAAGAAAGAAATCAAATATTAGTATTTTGAAAACGCATTTTTGAAATAGAGAAAAGTGTTGAAGTATTTTTACGAAAATATAAGTGATACAAGGTCAGAGGTTAACTAGAAATTGTTCTTTCTTAAACTAAGTCAAAAATGCAAAAAAAAAAATCTTGTTATAAATTAAATGTAAGAATTTAAAATTGAATTGACTCTTTGATCTTTCATAAAACTCTTAGAAAATATGCACTTTGTGAACAGTGAAGGTTTTTGGGACATCGACTCTAACTTTCAAGCCATTTATTTATATTATTATATATATTTTTTTCTTTTTTCTTCCCTTAGTTTTCTTAGGCTTTCTTATTTACCCGGGTAGTGAGCGTTTAGCCGGTGACTCCCAAACCAAATAGTCTTTGGGGGCACCAGATTAGAAAACATCCCTCGGACTTAAGGACTCGAGTAAACATGGCCACAAAACTAAAGGGGATTATCTATTTTTTTATCCACCGTTTTAGGTGTGAATAATCATGCTTCCTGAGGCATAATTACCCAACTTCAATAAATGATTTTTATTATCATAATAATAATAATTTTTTAATGGCATTTTCAGTCTTTGTTTCAATGCCAAAAATTGTGTAAGTGTGGAGGGCATAAATCTAAGGCAAAAAATTCAAGTTCAAATTATCTTTTCAATCTTACTTTCTTATCCTAAAAATTTAAAAAAGATCTATTATTTTGGCTTGGTTTAAAATTTCATAATTTTAGGTCTTCCTAATTCTTAAGATAATCTTAATTTTCTTAAAAATGGATCAAAACTATTTCTCTTAATTCAAAAAGTTTTGTAAAAAGAATTTTTTTTAAAAGAAGTGTAAAAGAAAGAAAATTTTAAAACTACTTATGTTAGTAAACCCTCCCCCACACTTATCTCATGCATTGTCCTCAATGCATCGTGAATGTGTATATACATGAAATAAATATGAAGAGAAAAAAATTACCTTATGGTGGTAGTTCCGGTGGTGGTCTGATTGGGCCAAGCGTTGCTACCCAATCAGGATAATGGGGATCTTGAAGGAACCCACCAGTGACCTCTCTAATATATAAAATGTTGATAGAATGAATGATCTTATTTAAAAAATTATTCCCATCTAATTTTTAATTTTTAATAATAATTACTGAGTCATTTTCTTCAACATCCTTATCCAACAATGAAGTGTGATTTTGGAAGATGAGGGATTTGGACTCAAATGGAGCGGAACAAAAACCGACACCGACTCGAAAATTTGACTCAGATCAAGTCGAGAGTCAATAATGAGAGTCGAAATTAGTTCAAAATCAGGGTCCAAACCAAAGAATTGATATTCACACACTTTCCCCAACAATGAAGTGTGATCGTGAGAGATTGGTGATTCTATTTCATGGTGTATTTGTACAAGATTCAATGTGGACTCCGGAATAGAGAAAAAATCTGGTACAGATATCGGAGTCATTATTGAATCAAAAAGCGAAATGGAATTACTAATATGATGTTCAGGATCACATTCAGGTTCAACTTCAATTTCGGAAAAAGGATAACTTGCCAAAATGTCAAGATGGTTTTCAAGATTTTTGGCAAGTTCAAATGGATGTAATGAAATTGAATCTTATTTTTTGTCCACAGAAGGAAGGTGAATGGGTAAAATGATCGAGTCCAGTTCAGGAATGATGGGAATCAAAACTGGCTCAAGAATGTTAATTAGTTTAGGTAACATTACAGGAGTCAATAGTAATTCAATGAACGGACTCGAATCGCTAACTTGAAGCTCAGGTTCACATTCATCTTCAAGTTCAATTTTAGGAAATGGATAACTTGCCAAAGTATCAGTAATTGGATGTTGGTCAAGCTCAGGTTGGTATGATAAAATTGAAGTTGGATTTTCAAAATGGCAAGATTCTTGAACATTTGATGAACATGGGAAGTCAATCGTATTTTGCATTATGCGCTCGGTCTCTTGTACGAATTTCATAATTTTTTCCCATAATGATTTTTCCTTTGAGTTGTTTTGGGAAAGAACTACATGAATTTTGAAAATTTTGTGGACATGATGAGGCCATCAGGTATCACTTCTTCTGAACTCCTTTTCAATGATGATTTTTCTTCAATTGGTGGCTCAGGAAAAGGAGCATATGAATCAAAATTGGAGAATGAATATTGTAGAAATTATGGACAAGATGGTTGAGAATTTGATTCGGGGTAGGTGAATCCCCAAGAACTCTGTGAAGAATTGAAACTATTTTGAAAATTATGATCATATGGTTGGGGATATGGGTCATATTGAATCGGATAATCCCAACTCAGTATAAATGGTTGGTTCATATTGTACATAGCCGGGTCAGAGTTATCTGAGTCAAATGAGGTCGGGGTGAAATATAGATTCATATTATAATTGAAAGAATTGTTGTTATTAAAATTCTTATCACAATTTACAAAAAAAAAAGAAAAAAAGCAAACAAACAAACAACAAAGAAAAAGAAAAAGAAAATAAGCCTATGCTAGGGTTGACTTCGACCTAGACGACTCCTAACTAGTTAGACTGTCCACAGGGGGTATATTGCCGGACGCTGACCACGAGTTAATCGGCCAGGTAGGGGAAAGATCAGTGGGAGGTATCCGTGCCGGAGCAACGGGCCTAATTATATCAAATCACTGTTCTTCGAGGTTTCACCTCTCAATCCCCAACCTTAGACATCGATTTGATAAGAGTCAACTTCTAACTACTTCCCCCTTAGGTCAATCTCCTAAATGAGTCTTAGATGTCCCTAGGAGCTAGCATCTAGCAATTTTTATTAGGCTTGGGTTGTGTGAGTGGGGAGGTGATTTTTAGGCTAAGGGAGGATAATGACTTCCCCACCTTATGTTGTCTTGGGTTTTGCCCTTAAGTTTAATTTGTGCAAGTGTGCAATATAGATAAGAATGAACACAAAAAAGCGAGCAAATCACTGAAGTGTTTGTCCTATGCTGTATGCAATGCCATATGTACACCTCCTATCATTATCACAACAACACAAGAATAAAATACAGTATATTAGAATGAAAATTGACACGTGCCTAGATGCAAATGTCTAAACCGTTTTAAAGCATCCAATTTTCGTATTTTAATTCTTAAAATTATTTATAGTGTACATGTAATATAAAAAAATAGCAGCAGAGTATATGAACGTACAAGACTTTACCCAACCACACAAGAGAAAGTGTGGTTTCTACAACGCTAAAAATTTAACCTACACACCAAAAACAAAGAAGAAAGGTTAACAAAAACGTGAAATCAAACCGTTCCCATCCCCGGCAACGGCGCAAAAATTTGCTCGGGGGAAAACCACGCACAAAAGTGTATGTTTTGAAATCGATATTTAAAGTGTGTGCTCTGTCTTCCTCGATACTTCCGTTATAGCATAGAGGCTAAAACGAGTCGAATCCACAAGGACGAAAGGCGATAGAAGATTTACCGGTTGATTCACGTGTATGTTAAAAGTTCTTCAAAGTTTTAAAGAAGAGAATGAAAAGGAAAGAAAATAAAGAATGAAAAGAGAGGTACGGTGAAATACGAAGAAGTCAGAAACATAGAAAAGAATGGTATTTGTAATTTTTGGTATATTCCTAAAACAAGTGAAAGAGAAAGAAAAAACTCTCGGCTACTAACTACTAACGACTCCACCAATACGCTAACCTCTTAGTGATAGTTTCCTCACATGTATCATTGGCCATCACTAGTCCTTGGTTCAAGAGCGATTCAAAGCATGACCCATATGTCAACTTTCACATCCAAAATCAACCAACAAGAGCAAGCTACACTTAAATCATCAAAATCAAATAAGAGCAAGCATGAAATAAAGTAATGTTAGCTTGTTAGAGATTTAGATGTTAGAGTGTTGATCCATCATCATGAGCCATCACTGGCTCTTGCAAGAGCAAGGACAAATCGAGGCCATTAGATTCATGTGGATTATAATAAAAGAAGTTAGACTAGTTGGTGGTTAGTAGTTAGTTTCTATGAGAGAAAAGTTAGCTACATATGTAAAAGAGATTAGAGAGAAGAAAACAAAGATAAGGTAAGAGAGCACCTTTCATAGATTGTCACCTTCTATTACAAGCACTCTTGCTTCCCAACATGTACCACTCTCTCTCCCTATTACAAGATCTATAAGAAATAAAAAATATAAGGGAGGAAGAAGAAGAAAAACTACACTACACTACCCTAAACTATAAAATGAAAAATGAGAACTACCCTAAACCTTGCATATTTTCCTGAAGGAGACCCAGGGGGTATTTATAGGCACCAGGAGAAGGGGGGACCTGTATGGAGCCGCGCGCAGAATCTCGGCGCGCGACTCCACAAGATTATCGCGGAAATGCGGCAATGTACTGGGGCAGCGCGCGCAGCGCCGCCTGCTGCACACTGCCCAATTATCTCCCTGTCAGTTTTTGCTCCCGGTTTCTGGTTTGCAGCCCCTGGTTTTGACAGAATCAGCCTCCTAGGTCAATGGCTACTTTGTAGGCCTTTAGTCACCCATTAAATGGTGATTTATGATCTTCTTCTTCATTTACACACCATGGACCTAGGATCAAGCAAGCAAAGCTTTATTAGCAGAATTTAATATGAAATAAATGTGAAGATGTGGTATAAAATATACAGTTTTAGAGACTAATCAATTATCCATTGTCGTGCCCTCCGCAAGTACTTAGAAGAGCTTATCTCAAAAAGTACATCCTCACTCTTGAAGCAACCTCGGGATCTGAACAGCTCAATGCTCCACCACGTATCCAGCCACAACACCTGATCACTCAATACAAAGCGATTGATTCAACCCATGTTTCTAAGAGACAGGGTAGTAATCCTATCCCTATCATTTTCTGTATTCCAATTCCATGCATTCCATTCCAATATTGTATAAAATGATATTTTTGCTCCTAATTATTGCAACTCTTCCAAGCTAGACGTTTCGCTGATGAGATTTTCTCCTCTCGAAACTACTTCGCTGCTGGGATTTTTCCCACTTGGAGTCAGTCTTTCTGCTGCTGGGATTTTTCCAACTCGGAGGACTAGGCTTTTCGCTGATAGGATTTCCCTAATTCGAAACTCTCCGCTTTTGGGATTTTCCCCACGTGGAGGCAGTCCTTCCGCTACTAGGATTTCTCCTACTCGAAGGATTGTGTATGTACGGTCTGCAGCTGGGATTTCTCCCTCTTAAAGACGACAATGCAAATTTTCCTATAGACCCTTTCTCAATTAGCCTGCGAGAATCGAAAGCCTCCATTGCGGATTTCTCCCACTCGGAGTCGGTACTCTGCTGCAGGGATTTTTCCCTCTCAGAGACCCCCTTTGATTTTTCGTGATGGAATTTTTCCTACTTAGAAACACAAACACTAGACTACGGGCTCCCTCATCTGACCCACAGGTGGATGAACCCCGAGCAGTTTCCCTCTATCGGGTCATACTGGATTGCCACTTCGTTGCTGGGATTTTCCCTACTTAGAGTTGACGCATCCAATCTGTCACACCTCACTTTCCAAAATACATAAAATTGGGTATGTGACAAGAGTCGGCGACGTATTCTCAATATAAATACGCTAAGCCTTAATGTATTAAATCAAAATATAAAGTTCACAATTTATTCCAGCATTCAAAAATAAGTATAATAATGTCTTAAAAGTTAACTTATTATAAGTATAACAAGAATAAAACCATAAATACTAAAAGTCCTCACGTACTGAACTGAGGATGGTCTACTGGAGATCTGCAACACGCTCAAATTACTCTTGGTCCTGCAATGTCCTCGGATCTAGATCTGAGCATAGCAAATTCAGGATCGTCAAGAAGTGATCTATTGAGTGGTAAAATAAAAAGGGAAGGTGCACTTTCATGTAACGTAAAAGCATATTATGAAAGAAAAATATACATGATAAGGTTGGAATAACATGCTAAGCAATAAATGAATAGAAACTAAGCCAGTCAGTGATATAGTCAGGGGTACCTCAGGTCATGAGCATAATCAATGTCTATCATAACATGAAGGCAGATGTCAGGTTCAGTTTATAATGTCAATGAAATAATTCAGTTTTTCATTATTAATTATGTCAGTGAACACCAATTGCCACATATAATAGACGCATCCCATGCTACGCCTATTACACGTGCCAATCGAGGTCCTCAGTTATCGAAACTGATCGATTAGAGACATTGTCTGTGTTTTAGGTAGGTCCCGTGCATACCCGGGATCACGGCCCAGATTCCTGGCGCTGAACCAGACCCTACCGCAAGGTAGTCAAGAACATGTATAACATGCATAATAGGAACAGGAAACAGGGTGCTAGTCACCCCACGGGAACCCTACAGTGGAGCCCTTTTTCGGCTGCGCAACCTAAATCTTAGGTTCATCCAAAATAAGAGGATGTTTCCTACAACAATTTCTCCAATCCTCTGTAAGTTGTTTAATATCATGTCATTAGTTATCAAGATTATTAAATGTACATGTTTCCTATATTTACTGGGATAACTCGATAATGATAACAGTAACAATAACAAAAGTGAAATCGTGATACATGAATAACAGGATATATATGTCGGTGAACATGATAAGCAGGATGAGGTTGTTACCGTATAACAATTTTATTCCCAGTAGTTAGATAACATAGACATGATGGTCATCAGATAAATATCACAAATGTCATCCCGGTGAGTATTAGTAGCAAAGTCCTAACCGATGTCATGTAGTGATCATATTGGTTTATTACTAAAAATAAGTAAACTTTATTGCATATAGGAATACATAAATTTACTACAGATAATACATGAAGGTAATTCATGAAACTATAAAATTTTTAAATACTAGAAAACTAGCTTGATCATTTAAATCACCTTTATAACACAATTACATAAATAGGAAAAAAAATCATATATCACAAAATTTTTTATTTAACTGAAAGAGGAAAAAATACTTACCTGAGCTCGATCACAATCCAAAGCACTTAAATCCTAGGATTCCGATAAATTTACATAACTTATTTCAATAGAAATTGTTAGGATCTTTTATTTTATTTTTTTATCTTGATTAATTAACTTAAGGTTGGGGATATGATCCTCTGAATTATATGAAATTAATAGGTTTAATTCGACAAATTTTTAAGTTTTCTTTTATTGGGTTTTTAAAGACTTTTTTACATTAAATTTCTTAACGAGTTCGAATTTACCATTTAAGAAAAACTAACTTTAAAGGGGATAATCTGATTTAATTTATGTTGCTATTCCTTATCATAGAAAGTAGAAGTATTATAGACTGTTATTTATATTTTTCTCTATTTTTTTGATATTTTTAACTTATTATTCTAATTGTTTTTCTTGCAGATTAACAAATCTGGATTTTGTTCAGTTGGGTCGGGTTCTGTCATGCGGGTATGGATCCAGAAGAGGCAGCCTATACAGAGCTGGGTCGGAACAGCTTGTCTGCCTCTTCCATATAAAAAAACTTCTAGGAAATTTCCTGCACAGGGGGCCTGCCCCCTGTGCAGCCCGGCCCGGGCAACCAAGCCTGGGTCAGCCCCGCCCGGGCAAGGTCATGCCCGGGCCAGGTCAGGCTAGGCCCGGTATGGCCTGTCCGGGCCAGGCTGTGCACAGACCCAAGCGGGCTTGTGCACTACCAAAGCTGAGAGCAGCGGCTGTATATTTTTTTCTCTTTTTTTCTTTCTTTCTTCTTTTTTTTTTAATTCCAATTTCTGAATAGTAGAAATTTTTAAAGGGTCTATAAATTTACATATGTATTTGTGTGTATTTCAGTTGATTTTTTTTAATTGGTTTTGATGTATACAAAATTTCAGAGATGGCCCTTGTATAGACATGGTATTGATTAGACTATTCATATCATATTAATTATGGAAACAGGTTTACTTTCTTGGATTTGATTTGCTCAAGTCAAGGCATTGTGGAGTATTAAAATAATGATCATACAAAAATTTTATTAGATAAGTTGAGTAGCAGATTGCTGAAATTAATAAATTATTTTTGTGGTTCTAATTTAATTTAAATTTTTAAAAAAGAGAACTGAAATTAAATTCACAAGTTAAATCTACTTATTTGAGTTGTTCCTCCTTACTTGCTCCTCAATCCTTGTACCTCAAACCCCTTTTCATTCACGATCTGCTTGAGGAGAAAGAAAAGATGGAAGTGGGGAGATTTTGGATTTGAGTTTTCTTCTTTTTTTCTCTTCTTACTTTGCAAAAATCAATTTAGCTTTCTGCTTAGCTTATTTTTTTTTCTTCTTTTAATTTTCATGCAACTTTTCTTATTCAAAATAAAAATTGAAAATAAAAATAAAAATATGAATAACTAATTAAACTTATAATTTGCTAATCTCTCGATCAACCCTAGTTTAGTTTAAAAGATGAACTGATTGACATAGGCTTGTTAGAAACCCTATGATTAAATTGGTGTTCTTGAAGATGAATCAATAATTAAGTTTAACTAATTTGGGTTGCACTTTTTAAATGGTTATTCATGGTTCATATTTAAATACTTTGATAGCATAATTTAAGTGGATTTTTCTTATACTGTGCTTTGAAATTAAGATGAACTATAGTTTAATTTTTATTAGTGCACACTAATTAGGGTTCCAATATTTTTATTCATCTTACTTGATTCTCAATCAAAACCTAGGGTAGATAATTCTTCACTCAATATGATGTTCACTCTCTTAGACTAATACTTTGGTTGTGGTAGATGATTAGAAAACTATAATTCTTTTGCTTGATTAAATTTAATTCTCACAATCAATATCTCTTTTTCTTTTCCAAGCCCATTTTAGAGAAGATCGTTCCGAAAAGCTTCCATCGCATCTTTCCTTGTGGATCGACCCATCTAGCCTTTGCTTCACGGTTACATTGAAACGAGACTAAGATTTTCTAAACTCTTTCTTTATTATTTTCCCGTTTCAATCATGAACCTTGACCACGTCGACTTGCTTGTCCTTGGGAGCATGAGCTGCAGTTAAGAGGTTGGTCAATCAATAAACCACTGTTCCGCATCCAACGGCTTTTCAGTACCAGTAAAGGTGGCCGGCTGCAACCTCCTAAAGTCAGAGATGTTCCCAGGTTTGGTTCTTGAGGTGCCATTGACCTCTCTATGGCCGCTGTGGCCGTCTTTTGAGCTGCCAACAATCCGTCTCGAAGGAGTGTTGTTTGTTCCTACTGAGAGCCCATCATACCACGGAGCACTCTCATCAGGTCAGTGGTCTCATAACAAGCAGCAATACGGGACGAGGGAAGTCGTTGGGCCATTGCTCTGGAAAATCAAAATAAAATTTAGGAAAATATATAAATAAGCTTCAAAATTACTTTAAACATTATTTCACTTGTAGTTGGAATGTATGATTTTTAACATTGTCGGTAAGAGCTTGGCTATTAACTTAATTATACACCCTAAATAAAATCTGGCTCTGATACCGAGAAAACCCTGTCATGTCCCACTTCCCAAAATACACAAAATTGGGTACGTGATGAGAGTCGGCAACGTATTCTCTATATAAATACGCTAAGCCTCAATGTATTAAATCAAAACATAAAGTTCATAATTTATTCCAGCATTCAAAAATAAGTACAATGATGCTTAAAAGTTCACTTATTATAAGCATAACAAGAATAAAACAAAAATACTAAAAGTCCTCACGAACTAAACTGAGGATGGTCTACTAAAGATCTACAATGCGCTCAAAGTACTCCTAGTCTACAATGTCCTCAGATTTGGATCTGTGCATAGCAAACTCAGGGTAGTCAATAAACGATCTAGTGAGTAGTAAAATAAAAGGGGAAGGTGCACATGCATATAATGTATAAGCATATTATGAAAAAAAATATACATGATAAGGTTGGAATAACATGCCAAGCAATAAATGAATAGTAACTAAGTCAGTCAGTGATATAGTCAGGGGTACCTCAGGTCATGAGCAAAATTAATGCCTATCATAACATGCAGGCAGATGTCAGGTTCAGTTTATAATATCAATGAAAGAATTCAGTTTTTCATTATTAATTATGTCAGCGAACACCAATTGCCACATGTAACAAACGCATCTCATACTACGCCTACTACACGTGCCAATCGAGGCCCTCAATTATCGAAACTGATCGGTTGGAGACATTGTCTGTGTTTTAGGGGGTCCCGTGCATACCCGGGATCACGGCCTAGACACCTGGCGCAGAACCAGGCCCTACCGCAAGGTAGTCAGGTAACATGTATAACATGCATAACAAGAACAGGAACAAGACGGGGTGCCAGTCACCCCGGGAACCCTACAGTGGAACCCTCTTTCGGCTACGCAACCTAAATCCTAGGTCCACCCAAAATACAGACGATGTCTCCTCCATCAATTTTCTCAATCCTAATGTAAGTTGTTTAATATCATGTCATTAGTTATCAAGATTATTAAATGCACATGTTACCTATATATACTGGGATAACTCGGTAATGACAACAGTAACAACATCAAAAGTGAAATCGTGATACATGAATAACAGGATATATATGTCAGTGAACATGATAAGCAGGACGAGGTTGTTACCGTGTAATAATATTTTTCCCAGTAGTTAGATAACATGGACATGATAGTCATCAGATAAATATCACAAATGTCATCCCAGTGAGTCTTAGTGGCAAAGTCCTAACCGATGTCATGTAGTGATCATATTGGTTTATTACTAAAAACAAGTGAACTTTATTGCATACAGGAATACATAAATATATTACAGATAATACATGGAAGTAATTCATGAAACTATAAAATTTTTAAATACTAGAAAACTAGCTTGATCATTTAAATCACCTTTATAACACAATTACATAACTAGAAAAAAATCATATATCACAAAAATTCTTATTTAACTGAAAGAGAAAAAACACTCACCTGAGCTAGATCCAAAGCACTGAAATCTAAGATTCTGATAAATCTACATAAATTATTTCAATAGAAATTGTTAAGATCTTTTAATTTAATTTAATTTATTTTTTCTCTTGATTAATTAGCTTAAGGTTGGGGATATGATCCTCTGAATTATATGAAATTAATAGGTTTAATTTGACAAATTTTTAAGTTTTCTTTTTTTGGGTTTTAAAGACTTTTTAACATTAAATTTCTTAACGGGGTCGAATTTACCATTTAAGCAAAATTGACTTTAAAGGGGGGAATCTGATTTAATTTATATTTCTATTCCTCCAAAAATTTTAATTATAGAAGTAGAAGTATTATAGACTGTTATTTATATTTTTCTCTATTTTTTGATATTTTTAACTAATTATTTTAATTATTTTTCTGCAGGTTAAAAAATCTGGATTTTTTTAATTAGGTCGGGTTCTGTCATGCGGGTATGGATCCAGAAGAGGCAGCTCACAGCTAGTGGGCCTCTGCCATATAAAAAAAATTCTAGGAATTTGCTGCACAGGGGGCCTGCCCCCCTTTGCAGCCCAGCTCGGGCAACCAAGCCCGGGTCAGCCCCGCCTGGGCCAAGCCTTGCACAGACCCGTCGAGCTGAGCAGCGGCTATATATATATTTCTCTTTTTTTTCTTTCTTTCTTTGTTTTTTTTTGAAATTCCAATTTCTAAATTGTAGAAATTTTTAAAAGGGTGTATAAATTTAGATATGTATTTGTGTGTATTTTAGTTGAATTTCTTTTTAATTGGTTTTGATGTATACAAAAGTTCATAGATGGCCCTGGTATAGATATGGTATTGATTAGACTATTCGTATCATATTAATTATGGAAATGGGTTTACTTTCTTGGATTTGATTTGCTCAAATCAAGGCTTTGTGGAGTATTAAAACAATGATCACACAAAACTTTTATGAGATAAGTTGAGTATCAGATTGCTGAAATTAATAAATTATTTTTGTAGTTCTAATTTAATTTAATTTTTTTAAAAAGAGAACTGAAATTAGATTCACAAATTAGATCTACTTACTTGAATTGTTCCTCCTTGCTTGCTCCTCAATCCTTATACCTCGAAACCCCATTTCATTCACTATCCGCTTGAGGAGAAAGGAAAGATTGAAGTGGGGAGAGTTTGGATTAGGGTTTTCTCTTGAAGTAGAAGAGAAAGAAAGGGTTTGGGTGTTTATATAGGTTATTAGATATTTTAGAAATCTGAATTCCATTTAGGTTTAGATTGCCTAATTTAGTAGTTCAAATAAGAATTGAAGATTGCTAAAAATCTCAAGAAGATTCGGTTTAGATTTGAAAATTATAGGTTGACTAGCTTATTAGGTTCAAATTTAAATTCGAGTGCTTTTGGAGTACACGCCAATATGGCATAATGGTCTACTCTCTCCTCTCCCTTGCTGGGGACTCAAGTTTGATCCCCAGCGCCAGCATATAATTATTATCATTATTTTTTGGTAAAACTCAAATAGTGTATTACACAATTTGTCGATAGGTGACACCCCCACTTAAGATTCTTACCGAAGTTACGGCTCCGCTGAAGAGATTTTCTCCACTCGAAAGCGACGTGATCCCGACTCCGCTGCTGGGATTTTCTCCACTCGGAGACCCAACTCCGCTGCCAGGATTTTCCCCACTCGGAGGTCCCAATCGCCACTTTGCTATGGGGATTTCCCCCACTCGAAGTTGATGCATCCAATTTGTCGATGGGTGATATTCCATTTCAGGTTTTTTCTTTTTTTTCAATTATAGGTAACCGGAGAGCCTATGATTGTATGAGACACATGGTATTCTTGAAACATCACCTTTGTGAATGTGTGCATGTATCACTAATCTCGGGACGATATGGTTGTGTATGTCTAGTCTATAATGCGCGAGATGCATGGTACATGCATGAGAGTTTTCTTGTTTGGATTATTCCCTCAACATACTAGTTTCGTGTGAATATAACAAGAGCATACACAGTCTTGTCACCCCAAACTCTCTAATTTACGCCTTTCATTTTCTTATAATATTGCATTTAGCATTTAATTCGAGTAGCATCATTACATGTTTGTATGCACAGCATCACTCCGCAGTTGGATCTCCTCCCCCCCCACCACTCAAAGTCCTACCAAATTTCACAATCTATTGCTGGGATTCCCCGACTGGAGGTCAAACTCCGTAGCTCGGATTTCTCTCACTCGGATGAAAACCACCTAGAGGGGGGGTGAATAGGTGATTATGCTAATCTAGAAACTAAATGCGGAAGCTAAGACAAATTTGCACAAACTTAATACAACCAACAAGTGTAACCGAATTTCCCGTGAAGGGCTCTGGACTAACTCCTCTTGATTCCCCTAGATAAGGGTTGAGGTGCTATATGAAGCTCTTGTGGTTAAGTATAAGTGAGACACACACACAAGCAAGCCAAGCATATAAAGATGAACAATATGAAATAAAGCAAGGCACAAATGCAAGCAATAAGATATGAATGAATGAATGATGCTTTGCACAAATAAAAGAGAGAGAGTGTTAAGAGACAATGGATCAAACGCAAACACAAAGATATGTTCCGAGGTTCGAGCCCCTAGCTCTACGTCCCCGCCTTCACCGGGAAGGATTTCTAATCCACTATACTCCCACCGAGGGAACCTCCACCGAAGAGGATTTGTTACAACACAAGGAGTACCGAACTCCTCTATCAAATACCGCCTCACAACCGAGGGGTAGGCCCGTAGCCAAACAACCACAATTACCTCTACCGAAGAGGGATACAAACCACCAAGCTCCACCTCACACAAGAGGGAGCAAACACCAAACTCCACCTCTACCAAAGAGGGAGCAAACCAACAACCCAATTACACAACCTCAATCTCTACCAAAGAGGGAGCAACCAACAAATGAGGGTTTACAACTAGGTGGTCTATCTCAACCACAAACAACTTCCCTTTTTTCACAAAACAATGATCCTATAGAATAGGATATGTAATAGCTCAAGTGTGGAAAAAACTAGAGTTTGAAAAAAAAAAACTCAAAGAAAAATAATTGGGGAAACTCTTTGTAAATGATAGAATTGAAGAACAAGACAAATCTCCCAAATTTCTATTTTCTTTGATTTTCCCAAACCCTAAAACACAAAACCAAATTTGGAAGTTTAAAGCCCAAAAACACTTTTAAAAACTTGTTTTAAACACTAGAGAAACACTGAAATTTTTCTTGTCAAAAGTCTTGTTAAAATCCCCAAAGAGATGGGGTATTTATAGCCCAAACAGAAAACTAGCCGTTAGGCTGATCTGTCAGCCTGACAGGCTGGCGGTCGACCGGCCCGGTCGACCGCCTGAAAACACCTAGAGGGGGGGTGAATAGGTGTAAATGCTAATCTAAGAAACTCAATGCAAACTAAGTGCGCTAAATGCGGAAGCTAATGCAAATTATGCACAAACTAATACAATACAACAAGTGTAGCCGAATTCCCCTTGCGAGGCTCTGGACTAACTCCCCTTGATTCCCCTTGAAATGGGTTGAGGCGCTATGTGAAGCTCTTGTTGGATGAGTACAAGTTAGGCACACACACACAAGCAATCCAAGCAATAAGAAATATGTGCACACACAATCAAGCCAAGCAATCAAGGATAAATTACAATATGAAAGATGCAAGGCAACACAAACAATGTATATAATATGAATGCTATGAAAGTATGATGCTTGCACAAAGTAAATGAGAGAGAGAGTTAGAGAGACAATGGGAGCAATCGCAAACAACGAGATTTGTTTCGAGGTTCGAGCACCTTGCTCTACATCCCCGCCTACACCACCGTGTAGGATTTCCACTATCTCAACTCCCACCGAGGGAACCTCTACCGAAGAGGATTTCTTACAACCCAAGGAGTACCGAACTCCTCTCTCAATACAAACCACAACACCTCACACTAGAGGTGTCAACCAACAACCACACCTCTACCTAAGAGGCTTACAAACACAATCCCAATCACCTCACACTTGAGGGATCCAAACCAATACCACTCCGATCACCTCTACCGAAGAGGGATTCACAAATAAAAGGAGGGTTACAACACAAGAGGTTTACAACAACAACCTCAAACACTTCTCTTTTCTCTTTTTCCACAAAACAAGATCCTAATAGTTTAGGATAGAAGATATGGCTCAAGTGTGGAAACTAAGTGTTTTTGGAAACAAGCAACAAAGAAAAACTACTTGGGAAATCTCTTGTATATGATAGAAATAAAAGATCAAATCAAAATCCCAAAACCTAGTTTTCTTTGATTTTCAAAAAACCCAAAAACAAATAAGATGAAATCTTTTTGGCTTAAAACCCTTTTAAAAACTCTTTTAAACACTAGAGAAAGTCTGGAATTTTTAGCTCTAAAAATCTTAGCCAAAACAATGGAGAAATGGGGTATATATAGCCCCTAGGAAAAACTAGCCGTTAGGCTGATGTGGCAGTCTGACCAACTGCCGGTCGACCGGCCCGGTCGACCGCCAACGGTCAAAAATGTGACCGTTGGGCAGCAGCGGTCGACCGGTCCGGTCGACCGAAAATTCCCGAGAGCAGAGCTCTCAACTCGGTCGACCGGTCCGGTCAACCGACTACATGTGTCGCCAGCGTGCACGATTGTGCACATCGGTCGACCGACCCGGTCGACCGGCCACTTGGTGCGGTCGACCGGTCCGGTCGACCGAACTGGCCTGGCAGGCACAGTGCAGGGTCAGAAAAAACAGTGTAAAATATTTTCTAAAAATCTTTTAACACTTCTAAAAAATTCACAAAATTTGTTTTATCATTTTATATTAAAACATACACCTGTGATAAAAATTTCAAGACAATATATCAACATATCAATTTATTTTTGTGTCTTGCAAATTTTATCAAAAACAAAACTTGTATTTTTATCAAACTTGATTTTTCCAAACATGAATAGGGATATCAAAATAAGTTTGTTTAGCAAGTTGAAAACATGTATGTATAACTAGAATACATCTACTATACATATAAAACATGTAAACTTGTTTTGATCAACTATTCATAAAAACCAAATATCAAATCATAAAACGTGTGTTTTGTGCACTTGAGCATATAAACTAAACTAAGCTTTACAAATGGATCTAAAACACAAACTCTAAACTAGATACCTAAGTCTTTGAGTCATCAAGAAGACTTGCTCCCAAACGCGATCCACCGAGTGCAAAGGTATGATCTTTAAGCTTTGGCACCGGAATCATCATGAATAGCTTCTAAACATCTTGTTGAAGCTAATCACCAACTAATATCCTGTTAATGATCTGAAACTTAGAAACACAAGAATATTAGTAAACATAACTACATGAGTGTTGATCATCATCAAAACTAGAGTGGAAGGCCATTGGGCCAACAATCTCCCCCTTTTTGATGATGACAAAACTCATGGAGTTATATATGCATGGATTAAAGATAAGCTTCAAGGAAGCTCCCCCTTAACTCATGCATAGCACTAAACATAATAGAAAACATAATAGATATGCAATGAAAGCACATGATACTAAACAAAAAGCATGCATCATATCTTATTATTTATCCCTATGCATGAACTTGGTATATGCAAAAACACAATCATGCATATATATAGAAACAAAACTCAAATTCTTCTCCCCCTTTTTGTCAATCATCAACAAAGGGGTAAACAATCAAAACCATAGATAAAATGAGGGGTAAAAATCTTTCTCCCCCTTTTTGACAATCAAAACAATGCAAATAATGTTCTCCCCCTTTTTGTCTAAAACAAAAAAACAAAATCAATAAGGGGTGACTACAAACATGATATCAATTAAAAATATGTCAATGAAGCATCTTGATACCAATAAACAAGAATCAATATATGTTATATGCTATATACATTCATGAAGAGGAAGACGCTAAGTTAGCTTCCCTACACATATGCATTACATGAAGAAGGGATGACAAGCCCCAATTCACATAACACATATTATGTAATGCATAAGAGGAGATGTGAAGCTCCCCCTACACACGTATATCATATAAAGAAGAGTTGTCAAGCTCCTCAATTTATAATATACTCAACATGAATCTCGAAACCAAAACAAATTTAGAATTTCTTAAATATGATACCAATTGTAAATATTTTACATATGTAAACAACTTTTAATCATAAAGTGTAAGAATTGTTCATAGAAACATTGATACCAATTGTAAGAATTGTTCATTTTAAAACATATAAACAACTTTTAATCATAAAGTGTGGGAGTACAAATACCAATTGAAATACAAAATCATATTTTCTCCCCCTTTATGAAAAACAAACTAAAGATATGCATAGTCTTGATAACAATTTAAAAGTAATCAATTTAAACAAAATTGAAACTCAAGCACTAGCATAAACACAAACATATATATGTATGAAAGATAGATACCAATAGAAATTGATATACTTGGAATTTAAAGCATACATACATACAAAACATATAGAGTATACAAGAAGATCAAAATGATACCAATTGAAAGAGTTCAATGATACCAATTGACATAACAAAAAGTTCAAGTGTATACATCATATTCTCTACCACCCAATCATAATTCAAGTTTTAAAGATTTTCAATTGAGGGCATACATGAACATGATCTCCCATCCTACCGCCCTTAGAAGGTAGGGGTTTTCAAAGATAGATTTGAAAATGTAGTTTTGTTTGAAAATCACTACCAAAATGAAGAACACCGCAACTAGTTAAATGGAAAACTTGTTAACTAGCACGAAATCCTTCAAGCAAGGAATAAAACAAAATTGAAATTCACATGATAATCATCACTCTAACCAATAAAGCATAACTCATGAGAAACAAAACATGAGCAATAGATATGAGTGTACAACTAATATGTGAAGATCATAATCATGAAAAATATTTCATTAAGCTCAATTATTCCTTAAAACATACTTCCATCAAAAACATGAAAAATCATATAAAACTCCTTATTTAATCTTCAAGGCATATGTATGTCTAATACAAGCTAAAATATACATACATATCCAAAACATAAAGAGTCCACAAGATATATGCATTAAGGCACGTGGCTCAAAAAGATGTATATGTATAAGATTAGTTTGAACTAGATAGACATATACATGAAGTTAAACATAAATACATAAAACATGAAAAACTAAATTTTCATCACAACAAATTTCATTTCAAGGTATATGTATGAATTGTCAAACATGAAGTATACATACATATCCCTAAACACAATTGAGTCCAAATATAGATTTGCATGAAAGGCAAATGACTCAAGGGGTATACATGTATATCTAAAGTTTGGCAATACAAACATATACATGAAGTGAAACACACAATCATAAAACAAATTCAAAAATGGAATACAAGTTTGAAATGTATGAATCATCAAAACTAGACTATACTAGCACATCTAATGGGTTCAAATAAGCAATCAAGCTCAACATATATAGATTTATTTGTAGCCCACTCTATGTACAAGTATATAACTAGTCTTAATGAAAACAAACATCTAAACATATATTCAAAACATGAAGCATCAAAACAAATATAAAAGTCATCATGATAAAACTAAAACATGATTACTATGTAAATTCACATGTATTAGATTCATGATGTACATTATAGCTTAAACAAAAGTGAGAACACTAAATATGGGTTCATATAAGCATATGTGTCTCAAATACTATACATGTATGTCAAGGATCTAATAAACATGGAATGAACATACTAATCCATAGACAATGAAACATGCTATAAAACATCAAAACATGCTATAAGCAATGAAATGGAAAGCATGTAAACAATAAATGGGAGTAAAGGATTGTTACCAAAACCGAAGAAGCAACTCTCCTTGTCTCCAAAACATGGTGGTCCTCTCCACCAAACCTTCCCTTGAAAGTGATGCATCCATTTAATTTCCTTTAAGTCCGGAACGCATCCACTCCAAGGTGTCATCACTCTCACGTCATGTGAGAGCCCACACCTACATCAAAAACAATAGGAGGGGGGTGGTCTTTGGTACCCATACTCTTTTGGGTCCATGGGGGTTAGTCCCTTCTCTAACCCAAACAAATTTCTTTGCTAAATTATCAACATGTAATCTATCATAGCAAAATTTAGCAAGGTGGCCCTTACGTCCACAATGTGTACAAGTGTACACATGAGCATACATGTGAGAAGTGTGTCCGTGAGGAGCATGTGTATGCCGTGTAGGGTGTGCATGAATAAAGGATGGAACTTGTTTCTTTCGAACCAAGATTTCCAACCGTGAGTGGTTCATGGCACATTGGCTCATAGTGGAGCCCAAACAATCCATTTCTTCTTTAACAAATTTATATCATTTTCGAGCATAGAAGAAGTGGAACATGCAATGGGTGATTTAGGTGAAACTACCCTAGCATGGCAAACATGAGAATCAATCTTATTTTGCAAAACAATATTTTTCTCTAAGCAAACATTTAAATCATTGGAAATAGAAATGATTTTGTTTTTCAAAACAACATTCTCTTTTAAAACAAAATCAACTCTAGAAGACAAGTTTTCATTTTTCTTTAAAATAGCATGGCAATCATTTTTAGACTTTAAAAATTCATTTTCTTAAGTGCAAGTTCCAATTGAGATCTCAATGAATCCCTTTCATTATAGACCTCAACCTACTCTTGTAAAACATTGTCAAGTCTAGCATGCAAACACTTATTTCTTTTTCAATTTCTAGACTTTTCTTTTTTAAAATCTTATATTTTTCAATTAACTTTTCACATACTATTGAAAGTTCTTCATTTAGAGCATGGGATCAACAATATCATTACTAGAAGAACTAGCATCATCATCACTATCTAAGTGGGGTTCCGAATGTACCTCAAGGGAGTCATTCCCTGGACCATATAGCATTGTTGTGGCTCGGATTCTCCACTAGATTCCTCTTCTTGTTGGATTTGGACTTGAAGCTTGGAGGTGTTGGTGGTTGTTGTCAACTTGTTCCACACTGCAAAAGCGGAATCAAGATTAGAAACACGTAAAAGATATTCTTTAGGTAAAGTGCTTCTAATGGCCTCTAGGGCTTGTGCATTGGCCCCTATATGATTGCAATCACCAAGATAACATCTCTTGGTGGCGGCAAGAAAGACATGCAAACCTAGGGTCTTTAGGTACATGGACATCCTATACTTCCAAATATCAATGTTGGAAGGATCATAGCTAGGTGGGGTCATGAAGTCCATGGTAAACTATATGTGTGCAAACAAGCAAACAAATGCAAATAAGATTAGCAATCAAAGGATCACTCCTAGGATGTTAAGCCTAAGTATCAGGAGCACTAGCTCTGATACCAATTGAAAAACACCTAGAGGGGGGTGAATAGGTGTAAATGCTAATCTAAGAAACTCAATGCAAACTAAGTGCGCTAAATGCGGAAGCTAATGCAAATTATGCACAAACTAATACAATACAACAAGTGTAGCCGAATTCCCCTTGCGAGGCTCTGGACTAACTCCCCTTGATTCCCCTTGAAATGGGTTGAGGCGCTATGTGAAGCTCTTGTTGGATGAGTACAAGTTAGGCACACACACACAAGCAATCCAAGCAATAAGAAATATGTGCACACACAATCAAGCCAAGCAATCAAGGATAAATTACAATATGAAAGATGCAAGGCAACACAAACAATGTATATAATATGAATGCTATGAAAGTATGATGCTTGCACAAAGTAAATGAGAGAGAGAGTTAGAGAGACAATGGGAGCAATCGCAAACAACGAGATTTGTTTCGAGGTTCGAGCACCTTGCTCTACATCCCCGCCTACACCACCGTGTAGGATTTCCACTATCTCAACTCCCACCGAGGGAACCTCTACCGAAGAGGATTTCTTACAACCCAAGGAGTACCGAACTCCTCTCTCAATACAAACCACAACACCTCACACTAGAGGTGTCAACCAACAACCACACCTCTACCTAAGAGGCTTACAAACACAATCCCAATCACCTCACACTTGAGGGATCCAAACCAATACCACTCCGATCACCTCTACCGAAGAGGGATTCACAAATAAAAGGAGGGTTACAACACAAGAGGTTTACAACAACAACCTCAAACACTTCTCTTTTCTCTTTTTCCACAAAACAAAGATCCTAATAGTTTAGGATAGAAGATATGGCTCAAGTGTGAAAACTAAGTGTTTTTGGAAACAAGCAACAAAGAAAAACTACTTGGGAAATCTCTTGTATATGATAGAAATAAAAGATCAAATCAAAATCCCAAAACCTAGTTTTCTTTGATTTTCCAAAAACCCAAAAACAAATAAGATGAAATCTTTTTGGCTTAAAACCCTTTTAAAAACTCTTTTAAACACTAGAGAAAGTCTGAAATTTTTAGCTCTAAAAATCTTAGCCAAAAACAATGGAGAAATGGGGTATATATAGCCCCTAGGAAAAACTAGCCGTTAGGCTGATGTGGCAGTCTGACCAACTGCCGGTCGACCGGCCCGGTCGACCGCCAACGGTCAAAAATGTGACCGTTGGGCAGCAGCGGTCGACCGGTCCGGTCGACCGAAAATTCCCGAGAGCAGAGCTCTCAACTCGGTCGACCGGTCCGGTCGACCGACTACATGTGTCGCCAGCGTGCACGATTGTGCACATCGGTCGACCGACCCGGTCGACCGGCCACTTGGTGCGGTCGACCGGTCCGGTCGACCGAACTGGCCTGGCAGGCACAGTGCAGGGTCAGAAAAAAACAGTGTAAAATATTTTCTAAAAATCTTTTAACACTTCTAAAAAATTCACAAATTTGTTTTATCATTTTATATTAAAACATACACCTGTGATAAAAATTTCAAGACAATATATCAACATATCAATTTATTTTTGTGTCTTGCAAATTTTATCAAAAACAAAACTTGTATTTTTATCAAACTTGATTTTTCCAAAACATGAATAGGGATATCAAAATAAGTTTGTTTAGCAAGTTGAAAACATGTATGTATAACTAGAATACATCTACTATACATATAAAACATGTAAACTTGTTTTGATCAACTATTCATAAAAACCAAATATCAAATCATAAAAACGTGTGTTTTGTGCACTTGAGCATATCAACTAAACTAAGCTTTACAAATGGATCTAAAACACAAACTCTAAACTAGATACCTAAGTCTTTGAGTCATCAAGAAGACTTGCTCCCAAACGCGATCCACCGAGTGCAAAGGTATGATCTTTAAGCTTTGGCACCGGAATCATCATGAATAGCTTCTAAACATCTTGTTGAAGCTAATCACCAACTAATATCCTGTTAATGATCTGAAACTTAGAAGCACAAGAATATTAGTAAACATAACTACATGAGTGTTGATCATCAAAACTAGAGTGGAAGGCCATTGGGCCAACACCGCCAACAGTCATAAAGATGAACGTTGGGCCATCCCGTCGACCGCCCCGGTCAACCGCCCAGATACAGAGAGCAATGCTCTCTGGTCCGGCCGACCGACCGGCCGACCGGCCCATTGTCTGCCAGACGTGCACAAGGCTGTGCACGTCGGTCGACCGCAACGGTCGACCGGCCTGGTGCGGCCGACCCTGCGGTCGACTGACCTGGCCTGTCAGCCACAGTCTGGGTCAGAAACTGGGTCAGAAAAACATGTTAAAAATATTCTTATAAATACTTAAAAATCTTCTAAAAATCCCCAAAAATAGTTTTAACATTTTGCATTGATTATAAACATGTGATAAAAATTTCAACTCAAATATCAAGTAATTCAAACTATTTTTGTGTTTTGAAAGTTTTACCAAAAACCAAAGCTTGTATTTTATCAAACATGTATTTTTCAACACATGAATAGGAAAGTCAAAATAAGTTTGTGTAAGAAGTTTAAGCATGCATGTATAACTAGAATACATCTACTATACATATAAACCATTTAAACTTGTTTTGATCAATCTATTCATGAAAACAAATATCGGTTAAACTAAAAACCGAAAAAACCATAAAACGTGTGTGTGTGTGCACTTGAGCATATCAACTATTCTAAGATTTACAAATGGATCTAAAACACACTAAACTAAATTAGGATACCTAAGTCTTCTTGACGATCTTCAATCTTCAAGCCGACTCGATCCCAAACGTGATCCACCGAGTGCAAAGGTATGATCTTGATTCTCGGGCACTGGAATCACCATGAAAAGCTTCTAAACTCCTTGTTGAAGCTAATCACCAACTAATATCTTGCTAAATAATCTGAAACTTAAAATCACAAGATTATTAGTAAACATTGTTGGCCCAAGAGGTTACACTCTCAATTGTTTTGTGTTTTGATGATGACAAACCAAATTAGAGCTATTTGGTACTAACAAGTTTGTTAAGATGAGTTTCAGGTTTTGTACCATGTTTAGAGACCATTTGCTTAGCTATTGCAAGAACTTCTAAGTTCCACCAAGCAAGGAAGACAAATTGCACATCAAAGAAGGATCATAGAAGAGAAGGCACTAGCAAGGCATTGGATGGCTCAAAGACTTGAAGATAGCTCAAGAAGTCTTCATGTAATTTGTTTTTCAGTTTATAGTATGTTAAAGAATAGTGGATAGGTTTGAAGCTCTATCACACACGTTTTTGCGCACATGCTCATTCCAAAATAATTTCTTATAAATTATACAAAAATATTTTACATACAAGTTTTTGCCTACAGATACATCTTTATATTTTATACTATTCCCTGTTCAAAAGTATTTTTGTTAAAATCAAAATCCTCTTTGTTTTCTTTCTTAAAATTGATTTTTGACCTGATCCGGTCGACCGGGACAGTCGACCGAGTCTGTGTCAGTCTGGTCCGGTCGACCGGACCAATCGACCGCAGTTCTGGCAGAGGCACGTATCAGTGTGCATGTCTGCCAGTCGACCGGGGCGGTCGACCGAGATTTTGTTTTTGCTCACAGGTTGTTTCAGTCGACCGGGTCGGTCGACCCGCTGGCCTATAACGGTCAAATTTTGATCTACCGGTCGACCGGCCCAGTCGACCGATGTGTCCGTTGAACAGTAACGGGCAGATTTTTAGTGAGCTGTTTATTTTTGTCTTTTGTGTTTTAAAAATTCGTTTAAGGATATATTTTGATTTATTACCTCCTAAACATCAGTAATTATGTTTTATCCCTAAACCCTAGCCCTCTCCTATAAATAGGGGTGTTTGGGGAGAGATTTGTTACAACAATTTTTGCTAGAAAATTCAAAAGTTTAAGGCTTTCAAAAGAGACTTGTTTCTTGGTTTTTGTGCTGAATTTCTCACTGATTTTCTGAAGGGTTTTCAAATACTCTCTGATTTAATTTTCTTTCTTCACTTACAACAAGAGCTTCATTCCTACTCAATATTCTCTAAGGACTTTGTAAGGGAAGAGATATTTGAAAGAGAGAGTTTGTGGTTTTTTGACTACCAAGGAAATTACTTGTTCTTGAGATTGTAGGAGTTGGGTACTCCATTGTATTTGAGATCTTTGTGATAGTGAAAGTGGTCGGAATCCTTCTGGGGAAGGCGGGGAGTAGAGCTGGGTGCTCGAACCTCGATAACATATCCTTGTGTTTGCGATTGGTTTACATTCTTGCAATTCTTACTCTACTTTGATTGCACTTATTACTTGCTCATCATATTCATTGTCATACTTACTTGCTTGCATTCATCTTGTGATTCTTGTTTGTAATTGTTGTAGCTTTAAATTTTTATTTGCCCTTTGATTAGCATTGTCACCTATTCACCCCCCCCCCCTCTAGGTGACTTTTCAATTGGTATCAGAGCTTGGACTCTAGGTTTGGCTTAACATCTATAGAGAGATCCTTAAATATTGCTAATCAATATTTTCATTTCATTCATTCATCACTTGTAAACATGGCCGACAACATTAAATCCCCACCTAAATTTGATGGCCTCAATTCCCAATTTGGAAGGTTAGGATGACTATATTTTTGCAATCTTTGGGTAGCTTAGTAGCCAAGTCCTTGACCAACCCTATGAAGCACCCGATGGTGATGAGAGCACTTGGACCGACCTTGACTTTAAATTATATGAGGCTAACTCCAAGGCCCAAAACTCCCTATTAACCGCCTTGAATGAGGATGACCTTACACGGGTAATTCATTGCCAATCCGCCTATGAGATTTGGCAACACTTATTGGTCACACACGAGGGGACTTCACAAGTCAAGAGAGCTAAGATAGATCTCTTGAGGTCCCAATATGAGTCATTTAAAATGCTTGATGATGAGTCTATTGATAGTATGGCTACAAGGTTTACTAAAATCACTAATGGTCTTTCTTCCTTGGGTGATGACATCTCCAACGATCAAAAGGTGCGGAAAGTTATTCGGGCTCTTCCTTCATCATGGGAGATCAAGGCCACCACTTTGAAGGAGTTGAACGACAAGGACGAGATGGACCTCATTAGTCTCATTGGGAACCTAAAGACCCATGAGATGGAGAAGAAGGCAAGAGAAGAGGCCACTACTTCAAAGAAGAAATCCATAGCCTTCAAGACTTCATCCACCAATGATGACGATGAAGATGACGAAGAAGAAGATGAGGAGCTAACTCTACTTGTGCGGAATGTCAAGAGGTTGTACCGAAAGAACAAGTTCAACTTCCGGAAAAAAATTGAAGGTAAAGAGGAGCGGAAGATCATATGCTACAATTGCCGCAAACCCGGACATATCATGGCGGATTGTCCGGAGTTCAAGAAGAAAATGACTTCCTCCTTCAAGCCAAAGAAGCCGGAGGAAAAGAAAGCTTACAAAGCAACATGGGATTCGGAAAGCGAGTCCGAAGAGGAGGTGGATCAAGCTAATATGTGTTTCATGGCAAACACACCCAAGGTAACCCCTCAATCCCTTGATGATGAAGATGATGATGTAAGTAAGGAAGTTCTAGTGCATGCTTTTGTAGAACTTTCTGAAACTTATGATAACAAGAAACTTGAATGCATAAAATTACAAAAAGAAGTTGCTTTTCTTAAGAATCAACTCGCCATTGTTTCTAAAGAAAAAGATGATATTTCTTCAAATTTCATTTCCATGCAAAAAGAATTTTGTGCCTACAAGAGTTCTTGTAAGGCTAAATCCCCTATTATTGATGAAAAAGAAATTTCTTCTTTAAATCCAAAATGAATGTTTTTGAAAAAGTTTTAAAAGATTGTGCCTTTAATACTAAGAAACTTGAAGAAAAATTTTCTAAAAAGCACACATCTCATGCTAAGATTCCTCATGCTCACACTACACCTAACACGTCTCATGTTCATGCTCACAATGCCCATGCTCACAAATCACACACTCATTATGCTTTTAAATATGGTAGAGTGTATAGATGCACATATTGTGGCAAAAATGGACATTTAGCTAAGTTTTGCTATGATCAACTAAATAGAACAAATAATCTTGTTTGGGTTCATGACACTAACCCTAGAAGACCCCAAGAAAATGTGGGTACCAAAATCAAGTCTTAAATTGTTTGATATAGGTACACACCAAAGCTCCAAGACGTAGGGAGCGGTGGTACCTTGATAGTGGTTGTTCAAGACACATGACATGGGACATCAACAACTTCACAACCCTATCAAGGTACATGGAAGGTGGCACCATCACCTTCGGAGATGACTCCAAAGGAACTATCATCGGTATAGGTAACATTCAAATTGGTGCATCTCCTATCATTGAGAATGTTGTTTTAGTAGATGGCTTAAAACATAATTTGCTTAGCATTAGTCAACTTTGTGATCGTGGACTTAAAGTTGTTTTGATGATACTTCTTGTAAGATTTTTGATGTTAAATCCGATGTTTGTATTCTCACCGGTTTTCGTGATAATAATGTTTATATTATTGACATGCTTAATTTAGATTGTTCTACTAAATGCTTAAATGCTTTTGATGAAAATTCTTGGCTTTGACATAGAAGATTAGGACATGCATCTTTTGACCATATCTCTTGGATTAATTCAAAAGAATTGGTGAAGGGTATACCTTACTTGAATTTTGAGAAAGACCGCATTTGTAGTGCGTGCCAACTTGGGAAACAAACCAAGTCTTCCTTTAAACCAATCAAGGATATCATGTCAACTAGGTCTTTAGAATTAATTCATATGGATCTTTTTGGACCAACTAAAACTAAGAGCTTAAATAGAAGTAGATTTGCATTTGTTTTGGTTGATGATTTCTCCCGTTTTACTTGGGTTTTCTTTTTACAAAATAAGATCAAACTTTTTCTCATTTTAAAATTTTTCGAAAAGAGTTGAAAAAGAAAAGGGTTTTCCGATTTTGAGAATAAGGAGTGATAGAGGTGGTGAGTTTGTTAACCAACTCTTCATGACTTATTGTGATGAAAAGGGAATTAAGCATGAAATATCTTGTCCTAGAACTCCACAACAAAATGGAGTTGTAGAAAGGAAAAATAGAACACTTCAAGAGATGGCTAGGACAATGATAAGTGAATATGACCTCCCTCAATATTTATGGGCCGAGGCCGTAAACACCGCATGCTATATATCGAATCGTATTTATTTATGCAAAAATTCTTCAAAAACTTCTTTTGAAATGTATCATTCTAGAAAACCAAATGTTGCATATTTTAAAGTTTTTGGATGCAAGTGTTTTGTTTTGAATACTAAGGATAATTTGGGTAAATTTGATGCTAAGGCTTATGAGGCTATCTTTGTTGGATATTCCTCTACTAGCAAAGCATATAGAGTTTTCATTAGATCTTCTCAAACCATTGAAGAATCCATGCATGTTAAGTTTGAAGAATCTAATGTGTTTGTTGAGAATGTTGTAGAGTTTGAACCATTAGGTGAAGACATGGAGAGACTATCCTTGAAGGACTCACCCGCTCAAGAAGAAAAAGCAAGAATCTATAGGTGAAGTTCAAGAGGATAAGGAGGAAAGCACTCAACCGCTTCCTAAAGCTTGGAGATACGCTACAAATCATCCTAAGAAGCTCATCTTGGGTGATGCATCTAAAGGAGTCACTACGCGCTCCAAACTCCATGACCTATGTGGTAACTTTGCTTTCATTTCTCATTTTGAACCCAAAGGCATTCTCGAAGCCGAGACGGACCCATATTGGTTGCTTGCCATGCAAGAGGAACTCAATCAATTTGAGCGCAACCAAGTTTGGCACCTTGTTCCTAAGCCCCACGATAGACCAATAATTGGTACTAAGTGGATCTTTAGAAACAAGATGGATGAGTCCGGAAATGTCATTAGGAATAAAGCTAGGTTAGTGGCCCAAGGTTACACTCAAGTTGAGGGAATTGACTTTGAGGAGACCTTTGCACCCTAGCACGGCTTGAAGCCATACGGATGACACTAGCTTTTGCATGTTTTAAAAATTTTAAACTTTTTCAAATGGATGTAAAAAGTGCATTTTAAATGGTTTTATTAATGAAGAAGTTTATGTTTCTCAACCTCCCGGTTTTGTTGATCATGTTCATCCCGATTTTGTTTTTAAACTTGATAAAGCTTTGTATGGATTGAAACAAGCTCCAAGAGCTTGGTATGAAAGGCTTTCTAGTTTTCTCATTTCAAATAATTTTATTAAAGGCAAAGTGGACACAACTCTTTTTACTAAGCATGTTGATAATGATATTTTAATTGTGCAAATTTATGTTGATGATATAATTTTTGGATCTACTAATGAGCTTTTATGCAAGGATTTTGAGAAAGTCATGCAACTTGAATTTGAAATGTCTTCAATGGGTGAGCTCAATTTCTTCCTTGGACTCAAATCAAGCAATTGCAAGACAGAACCTTCATTAACCAAGCCAAGTACGCAAAGGAGCTAGTAAAGAAGTTTGGGCTTGAAGGATCAAAGGCTTGCAACACTCCAATGGCAACTACAACCAAGCTTGATAAGGACGAACAAGGTAAAAATGTTGATATTAAATTATATAGAAGCATGATAGGAAGTCTTTTATATTTGACGGCAAGTAGGCCGGATATCATGTTTAGTGTGTGTCTTTGTGCTAGATTTCAATCGTGTCATAAAGAGTCTCATCTTATTGCGGTAAAACGCATTATTCGTTATATTAAGGGCACTATTGGAATGGGTCTTTGGTATCCGAAAACTATAGATTTTTCTATGACTAGTTATTCGGATGCCGACTATGCGGGTTGTAGAGTAGATAGAAAGAGTACTAGTGGGACATGTCAATTTCTTGGTAATTGTCTTGTTTCATGGTCCTCTAGGAAACAAAATTCCGTTGCTCTCTCAACCGCCGAGGCGGAGTATGTTGCCGCGGGGGCTTGTTGTGCACAAGTCCTTTGGATGAAACATACTCTCCTTGATTTTGATTTGCACTTTGATCATATAAAAATATTTTGTGATAATACTAGTACTATACACATGACCAAAAATACAAATCAACATAGTAAGACCAAGCACATTGAGATTAGATATCACTTTCTTAGAGATCATTTTGAGAAAGGTGATATAGATATTGATTATGTTTCCACGGATTTACAACTAGCCGATATTTTCACTAAACCTCTTAATTTTGCTAGATTTTCATTTATTTGTGGATAACTTAATGTTTGTATTATTGAATAGATATGTTTTTCATAACCCTTTTTGATGTATGACAAAAAGGGGGAGAATAAGTTTACATGACAAAAATAAGTTCATTTGGTCTTGGTTCCATATGAATTTATATGCTTTAAATTTTAAAGATTTGTTTTATGAGTTTTATGTTTATGTATGTATGAGTTTTTGAATTCATGTATTTTGAGAATTCTTGTGTTTTAGTTTTGTGTTTTAGTTGTTTTGGTATTTTTGGTATCAAGAGCAATTTTTGTGTTTTATATTAGTTTCAATAATTGGTGCATCATTTCAATTATTGGTATCTAGAGCATATTCTTGTGTTTTATGTATAGCATAATTTGAGGGGGAGTTTTCTCCTCCCTATATTTTTGTCAATAGCCTATTTGTTTTGTCATCATCAAAAAGGGGAGATTGTTGGCCTAAGAGGTTACACTCTCCAATTGTTTTGTGTTTTGATGATGACAAACCAAATTAGAACTATTTGGTACTAACAAGTTTGTTAAGATGAGTTTCAGGTTTTGTACCATGTTTAGAGACCATTTGCTTAGCTATTGCAAGAACTTCTAAGTTCCACCAAGTAAGGAAGGCAAATTGCACATCAAGGAAGGATCATAGAAGAGAAGGCACTAGCAAGGCATTGGATGGCTCAAAGACTTGAAGATAGCTCAAGAAGTCTTCATGTAATTTGTTTTTCAGTTTATAGTATGTTAAAGAATAGTGGATAGGTTTGAAGCTCTATCACACACGTTTTTGCGCACATGCTCATTCCAAAATAATTTCTTATAAATTATACAAAAATATTTTACATACAAGTTTTTGCCTACAGATACATCTTTATATTTTATACTATTCCCTGTTCAAAAGTATTTTTTGTTAAAATCAAAATCCTCTTTGTTTTCTTTCTTAAAATTGATTTTTGACCTGATCCGGTCGACCGGGACAGTCGACCGAGTCTGTGTCAGTCTGGTCCGGTCGACCGGACCAGTCGACCGCAGTTCTGGCAGAGGCACGTATCAGTGTGCATGTCTGCCAGTCGACCGGGGCGGTCGACCGAGATATTTGTTTTTGCTCACAGGTTGTTTCAGTCGACCGGGTCGGTCGACCGCTGGCCTATAACGGTCAAATTTTGATCTACCGGTCGACCGGCCCAGTCGACCGATGTGTCCGTTGAACAGTAACGGGCAGATTTTTAGTGAGCTGTTTATTTTTGTCTTTTGTGTTTAAAAATTCGTTTAAGGATATATTTTGATTTAATTACCTCCTAAACATCAGTAATTATGTTTTATCCCTAAACCCTAGCCCTCTCCTATAAATAGGGGTGTTTGGGGAGAGATTTGTTACAACAATTTTTGCTAGAAATTCAAAAGTTTAAGGCTTTCAAAAGAGACTTGTTTCTTGGTTTTGTGCTGAATTTCTCACTGATTTTCTGAAGGGTTTTCAAATACTCTCTGATTTAATTTTCTTTCTTCACTTACAACAAGAGCTTCATTCCTACTCAATATTCTCTAAGGACCTTTGTAAGGGAAGAGATATTTGAAAGAGAGAGTTTGTGGTCTTTTGACTACCAAGGAAATTACTTGTTCTTGAGATTGTAGGAGTTGGGTACTCCATTGTATTTGAGATCTTTGTGATAGTGGAAGTGGTCGGAATCCTTCTGGGGAAGGCGGGGAGTAGAGCTGGGTGCTCGAACCTCGATAACATATCCTTGTGTTTGCGATTGGTTTACATTCTTGCAATTCTTACTCTACTTTGATTGCACTTATTACTTGCTCATCATATTCATTGTCATACTTACTTGCTTGCATTCATCTTGTGATTCTTGTTTGTAATTGTTGTAGCTTTAAATTTTTATTTGCCCTTTGATTAGCATTGTCACCTATTCACCCCCCCCCCCCTCTAGGTGACTTTTCAAACATAACTACATGAGTTAATCATAATCAAAACTAGAGTGGAAGGTCTCTAGGCCAACAATCTCCCCTTTTTGATGATGACAAAACTCATGGAGTTATATATGCATGGATTAAAGTTAAGCTTCAAAGAAGCTCCCCCTTAACTCATGCATAAAACAAATAAACATAAATATGCAATGAATGACAATGCAAAAACAATAAAAGGCTCTAGATACCCAATGAAATGTTCAAAAACAAAACATGCTCTAGATACCAATTAAAATTAAACTAAATTAAACTTAATATATGCAAAACATAAATATGCATATATAAAACTCAAAATCTTTCTCCTCCTTTTTGTCAATCATCAACAAAGGGGTAAAAGCTAAAGCAAAACAATAAATTTTTCTCCCCCTTTTTGTCTAAAATAAGGAATCAATAAAGGGGTAACAATCAATTAGGATATCAATTGAAAATATGTCAAAGTAGCATTTTGATACCAATTGCAAGTAAACATAGATCAATAAATAAATGGTATATGCTATATACATTCATGAAGAGGAAGACACTAAGTTAGCTTCCCTACAAATATGCATTACATGAAGAAGGGATGACAAGCCCTAATTCACATAACACATAATCTGTAATGTATAAGAGGAGTGAAAAGTCATCTAGAGGGGGGGTGAATAGGTGATATAGCTAATCTATGAACTCAATGCGGAATTTAAAAACTTAATACAATACACTCAAGTGCAATCAACAAGTGATGCACACACAACCAAGCCAAGCAATAATGAATGCACAATATGAATAGTTGCAAGGCACAAAGTAAAGAGAGAGATAGAGAGAGAGTCAATGGATCAAGCACAAACAACAAGATATGTTTCGAGGTTCGAGCACTCAGCTCTACATCCCCGCCTTCGACACACGAAGGATTTCTAATCCACTAGCTAGTCCACAAAGAACTCTCACAAGGAGTACCCAACTCCTCTCTTTACAACCACAACCTCCTCCTTGAGGCAAGCTCCAATCCATCAAAACAATCACCTCACAACTTGAGGGATTAGCACAAAGCAAACAAGGATCACCTCACAACTTGAGGGATACAACCCAAGGCACAAAGCCAAGCAAAGATTGAGTTTTTAACTTGGTGGTCTAACAAACAACCACAAACAATCTCTTTCTCCCACACAAAGATCCTATAGAAGAGATAGTAGATTTTAGCTCAAGTGTGGAGAAAACCAATGGAATGGAAATCAAAATCACAAAAAAAAATCCTTGGGAAAAACTGAAATCAAGATATAGATGATGAATCAAAAACTCTTTTCCCAAAAATCCTTTTCTTTGGTTTTCCAAACCCTAGCAAAAACTCCAAATAGAATGTTCAATATGAGTTCAAAAACTTCTTTTGATTGCTGTGAAAACACCAGAGAGTAGGAAAAAATTCGCACAAAAAATATTTTTGAAAAACTCTTTCCAATGGGGTATTTATAGCCCCCAGAAAAATATAGCCGTTGGCAGCAGAAAATGCCAGAAATACACTGCCGGTCGACCGGTCCGGTCGACCGTCCAACGGTCAAATTCTGCCCGTTGGCAGCTACGGTTGACCGCCCCGGTCGACCTAAACAAACAGAGAGCTCTGCTCTCAGACACGGTCGACCCTGATGGTCGACCGTCCCGTGTCTGCCAAATGTGCACAGATCTGTGCACGTCGGTCGACCGACCCGGTCGACCGACTTCATCCCAAGTCGACTTGATCAGAAGACTAGTCGACTGGTTGAAGCCTGGAACAGAAAACTGGGTCAGAATAACAATTTAAAAATATTTTGAAAAATCTTTTAACACTACTAAAAATCACCAAAATAGTTTTATCATTTTGCATTGATATATAAACATGTGGTAAAAAGTTTAGCTCAAATATCAATCAATATGAACTATTTTTGTGTCTTATCATTTTTACGAAAAACTAAAAACTGTATTTTCTAAAACTTGAATTTTCCAAATGACAATCTGATTTTACCAAAACTCTTCCAAATACAAAAACATGATATTAAACAACTTTGAAGCATGATGCATATGGATAGAATCCAATATACATGAAACATATACATATCATAGTTTTTGTCATTAATTCCAAAATATGTTTTGACAAAAATACCAAAACATAAAACACATGAAATAGACTATCAAACTAAGTTTGTTTAAATAGTTGAAGCATGCATGTATATAGAACAAATCTAATATACATTAAACCATGTAAACTTGTTTTGATCTATATATTCATGAAACCAAGATCGGTTAAACCAAAAACGGAAAAACCGAAAACCAATATTCAAAATATGAAACGTGTGTGTTGTGAACTTGAGCATATCAACTATTCTAATCTTTACAATTTGGATCTAAACACAAAACTAAACTATGGTACCGATGTCTTCTGTAGAGCGCAATCTCCAAGCCGACTCGATCCAAAACTCTTTGATCCACCGAGCAAGTGCTACATATGATCTTTGACGCTCGGGCTCTTGAATCAACATGTGAAAGCTTCCAAATCATCTTGTTGAAGCTAATCACTAACTAATAACTTAATTAATGATCTGAAACTAAAATCACAAGATTAATAGTACACATAACTACATGAGTTAATCATCATCAAAACTAGAGTGGAAGGCCTTTGGGCCAACAATCTCCCCCTTTTTGATGATGACAAAACTCATGGAGTTATATATGCATGGATTAAAGTTAAGCTTCAAGGAAGCTCCCCCTTAACTCATGCATAGGGATAAACAACAAATATGTGCAATGAATACTAAACATGAAACATGCATAGATATGCATAAAACAATAAATGGCTCTAGATACCAATGAAAGATACCAATGAAATTTTCAAAGACGAATAAACATGCTCTAGATACCAACTAACAAAACCAATTAACAAAAACAAATAAATATGCTCTAGATACCAATTAAACTAAACAAATAAACATGTTCTAGATACCAATAAAACTGAATATATACAAAATAAAACTAATGATCTCTTTTACAAGCTCTTGATACCAAAACTAAACAAACTAAACATGTTCTTTAAATAATGCTTTTGATACCAATTTTGAACTTAATAAAAACATTAAAAACATAAAACATAAAACATGCATACAAATATGCATATAAACTCAAATTCTTCTCCCCCTTTTTGTCAATCATCAACAAAGGGGTTAAAAACAAAACTAATGAAAATATATACCGATTAAAAGAAATTCTTCTTCCCTTATTTACAAAACTAATAAAAACATATTCTTTTTATATTCAAAACAAGGAATCAATCAAGGGATGTTCTCCCCTTTTTGTCTAAACTCAAAAATGATACCAATTAAAAGAAAATGTGTTAAGAAAGTGCATATTGATACCAATTAAAAGTGAAACTATACCGATTGAAAAACAAAAATCTTGATACCAATTGATAAGTAAACAAATATCATATCAATTGTAAATAAACAATTTTGATATCAATTGAAATTAAACATTACAAATTTTGAATTTCTAAACATAAATCTTAATACCAATTGAAATTATTATTCTCTATCATAAAGCAAGGGAGTGGAATACAAAATACCAATTGAAAGATGAAATACAAGATTTTCTCCCTCTTTATGAATTACCAAATAAAAACATGTAAAGCTTGTATATGGATACCAATTGAAAAACTAGTCAATTGAAACAAGATGTTATTTTAAAACAAGCTTTACCATGATCAAAATTTGTGCTCTAGGATATATGAATATAATAAGCACAAATAAAAACATATATATATGTATGAAAATTAGATACCAATTGAAATTGATATTCTTTGAAGTGTAAGCATACATATACAAAGAAAATATATGAGTATACAAAGATGTCAATATTGATACCAATTGAAAGAATTCAATGATACCAATTGAAACAACCAATAAGATCAAATGTATATCTCATATTACTTAGCCTCCCAATCATGGTTCAATATTTAAATGATTTTCGTTTTAAAGCATACATGAACATGATCTCCCATCCATCCTCCTATTGAAGGTAGGGGTTTTCAAAAATTAGATTTGAAAATGTAGTATGTTCGAAAATCTCTACCATAATGAAGAATACGAACTAGTTATAGGAAAAACTTTTAAACTAGTACGAAATCCTTCAAGCTAGGAATGAAACAAAATATTTTTCATGAATCATATGTAAATCACATAATCACTAAACACTCAAAGTCCATAAAGCTCATATCAAAGTCTCATGAAAACAAATCATGAGTAAACTAATAAAGTGAGTGTAGAAGTGTTGTGAGAAACATATCAACATAAAAATATTCAATTAAGCTCATATGAAATTTCTTGAAAATATGAAAACATGAAAAATTAGATTTTCATTACCAATAGAATTTACTTAAAAAAAACATGAAAATCATCAAATGATTTAAACTTCAAGGCATATGTATGTCATGTACAAACTAAAGTATACATACATATCCTAAACATAATGAGTCTACAAAAGTATATGCATGAAGGCACGTGGCTCAAGGATGTACATGTATAATCAATAGTTTGGACAAGATAGACATATACATGAAGTTAAAAACACATGATCATAAAAACATATTCAAAATGAGGAATACAAGTTAGAATGCATGAATCATCAAAACTAGACTGTACTAGCACATCTAATGGGTACAAATAGGCATTCAAGCATAAACATAACAAGGGTTACTTGTGGCCCATTCTATGTACAAGTATAAATCCTAGTTTTCATGAAAACTAACATCTAAACATATATTCAAATCATGAAGCACGAAACGGGACATAAATCATCATTACAACATAAAACGATCATTATGTAAATCCACATGCTATTAGAGCTATGAAGTGTATAATAGCTAAACAAATGGTGAGAACACAACATATGGGTCCATATAAATATGGGTGATCTCATAAGCTATACATGCATGTCAATGGTCTAATAAACATAGCATTTAACAAACTTATCAAAACAAAACATGAGTCATCAAAAATAAAACATCATAAACATCCATATGATCATTATGTATATGCATGTACATTAGATATAGGGCATACATGATAGTACTAAACAAGGTGAGAACACAAAGATAAGATCCATATAAAACATGGGTGTCTCAAGTAACTAAACATGTATAACACTAATCTAATCAACATGACATAAGCATAATGAACAATAAAACAAGACATGCTATGAATAGATGAACATTAAAAGCATGCAAATAAAAATGGGAGTTAGAGAATGATACTAAAACCGATGAAGGTGCATCTCTATTTCTCCAAACCACGGTGGTCCTCCCACCAAATCCCCTTGAGAGTGAGGCATCCAAATGGTTCTCTTTTAGGCTTAGAACACATCCACCTCAAGGCACCAATACTCTCACGTGATGCGAGAGCTCCCACCTACATCAAAAGTCAAGGAGGTGGTTTTGGTACCCATTTTCTTTTGGGTCATGGGAGTTAATATCTTTTCTAACCCAAACAAGATTATTTGCTAAATTTTCAACATGTAAACGATCATAGCAAAATCTAGCAAGATGGCCTTTTCGACCACAATGTGTACAAATGTACACATGAGCATACATGTCATGGTTGTGTCCGTGGAAAGCATGTGTATGCCGTGTAGGGTGTGCATGCAAAGATGGACCTTGTTTCTTGTGAACCAAGGTTTCCAAACGTGAATGATTCAAAGTGCATTGGCTCAAAGTGGAGCCCAAACAATCTACACTTTTCTTCAAATATTTATATCATTTTCAATAGTGGAAGATAAAGTGGAGCATGCAATAGGTGTGTAAGAAGAAGAGGAAGGTATACTAGCATGGCACACATGAGAATCAATATCAATTTTTAAAGATTCATTTTTCTTCAAAACCAAATTCAATTCTTTTGTAATAGAATCAATTTCATTTTTCAAAACAAGGTTATCTTTTAAAACAAAATCCAATTTAGAAGATAACACCTCATTGTTTTTCACAACATCACAATCATTTTTGCTTTTCAAAAATTCATTTTCCTTTAAGGTAAGTTCAAGTTAAGATTTAAGTGAGTCACGTTCACTTGCAATCTCTTCCTTCTCTTGCAAAACCGATTCAAAATTAGAACACAAATCCTTTAATTTATTTTTGAAAACAAGGTTGTCCTCTTTTAAAAGATTGTGTTTTTTCAAGAAATTTTCAAGCTTTTGAGCAAGTTTCAAATTTAAAGATTGAACTTCCAAACATCCATAGCAATAGGAACTAGAGCTATCATCTAATTGAGTGTCCGATTGTACTCAAGGGAGTTATTCCCTTGGACCATGAAGCAATGCTCTTCGGACATTTCTCTCATAGATCTCCTCATCTTGTTGATAATCCTTGGAAGCTCGGGAGACGTCAATAAGCTCCAAACTGCAAAAGCCGAGTCATAACGATCAAACACCGGTAAAAGATGTTCACTAAGAGATGCTCTAAGTGCTCTAAGTGCAATGCATTAGCCTTTTTGTGTTTACTACTATTAGGGAATGATTCTTGAGTGGAGGCTTGATAAACTAGATGTCCTAAGCTTTTTAAATGTCTACTCATATTGGCCTTCCAAGCATCAAGTCTAATATGGTCAAACATAGGAGGGGTATCCATGAGTGCAACCTAAATGTGTGCAAATGAAAATGCAAATGAAGATTAGCAAACCAAGATCTCACTCCTAGGTGGTTAAACCTAAATATCAGGAGCGTAGGCTCTGATACCAATTGAAAAGTCACCTAGAGGGGGGGTGAATAGGTGATATAGCTAATCTATGAACTCAATGCGGAATTTAAAAACTTAATACAATACACTCAAGTGCAATCAACAAGTGATGCACACACAACCAAGCCAAGCAATAATGAATGCACAATATGAATAGTTGCAAGGCACAAAGTAAAGAGAGAGATAGAGAGAGTCAATGGATCAAGCGCAAACAACAAGATATGTTTCGAGGTTCGAGCACCCAGCTTTACATCCCCGCCTTCGACACACGAAGGATTTCTAATCCACTAGCTAGTCCACAAAGAACTCTCACAAGGAGTACCCAACTCCTCTCTTTACAACCACAACCTCCTCCTTGAGGCAAGCTCCAATCCAACAAAACAATCACCTCACAACTTGAGGGATTAGCACAAAGCAAACAAGGATCACCTCACAACTTGAGGGATACAACCCTGAAATCACCTAGAGGGGGGGTGAATAGGTGATGGCTATATGTAAATGGCACAAATGCGGAATTTAAAAATCAACTATCACAATTAGCTCAAATAAAAGACTTACAATAAAAGAAGCAATCAATAGTGCAAGAATTAAGGAGTTTAGAGTTTAGAGAGATTTGAGCAAATGCAAACACGCAGATATGTTTCCGAGGTTCGAGCCACGCTCTACGTCCCCGCCTTCACACTTGAAGGATTTCCACTATCGAAGATCCCACTGGATCACCAATATAAGGACACACTTGTCCTATCTCTCGTGATGCCGCAACACCACCCGGAGCACACTAGCTCGCTTGAGGCCGATGCCTCTACAACTTCACTCAATAAGAAAATGATCACACTTGATCAAAATTCGCTCACTTGCACAATCCTAGAACCAATATGTAGATGAGGAATTATGGGATTGTGTAGTGTAAAATCTAGAGAGAAGTAGAGGTAAAGACTTCAAATGGGTGACTAGAAATTTAGGGCTTTTGGAGAGAAAATCTTTTCTAAATGAAAGCCTTTTGAAAACTTGTAAATCTTTTGAAAATCTCTTGTAAAATGTTCTTGATTGTTGTCATATCATATTGAAGTGACCTCCTATATATAGGGGTCAAAAACAGCTTCAGAGATTCGTTGGGATCAAATCCCAAAAAAAAAATAGTCAGAAATTATAGCTGTTGGAGTCTGTCAGAAAATCTGACAGTAGTCGGTCGACCGGCCGGTCGACCGCCAACGGTCAAAAATCTGACCGTTGGGGATCAGCGGTCGACCGCCTGGTCGACCCAATCCACCCGAGAGCACTGCACAGTTATCGATCGACCGGGTCGGTCGACTGACACGCACATGCACAGATTGTGCGCATCGGTCGACCGGACGGTCGACCGGTTTCTGTCAGTTCTGAAAAATCAGAACTTCCAGAAACCAAAAGTTGGAATTTTGGAATAGGTTTTGGATTTGAAGTTTTGTATCTTGTAAAACTTAGAGTGTGAGCCTATGTCACTACTCTAACAAGTTTGAAACATTTTGATAAATACCCTTTTGATAAAAACTTGTTTTGTCCAATATTGTTTTTCCAAAAACTTAAAGTTTCTAAAAGCTTATTTCCAAAAACATGTTAACTTTGAATCTAGATTGGAAATAGAATTTGAAACTCTTTTTGAAGTCATGAACCAAAGTAAGGTGTGTGTAAGTGGTAATCCCATAACTCTACTTCTAACATCTAGGTTTTGACAAAATATCTAAAAGAAAGATAAAATTACAAATCTTGGAATTTCTTCATAGTCTTGATCTTGACTTGATCTTTTCTTCATCGTCTAGTTCCCGAAGCTTTCTATTGTGCTTAGTTTGGGAATGCAAATCTTTGGCTAACTCCAAACGTGTGAGTCTTGATTGTGGAGCCGTCAAATCAACCTATTTAACCTGAAATTCTTTTAAACAAAACTTGTTAAATATATAACAAGATATGATTTGTTATCATCAAAATATCCATCAAGATATAGGGCTAATGGCCTTTGGGCCAACAATCTCCCCCTTTTGATGATGACAAAACATATTTAGTTATCTCAAATATTTTGGGTGGAGACTTCAAGTGAAGCTCCCCCTCAACACATGCATATACTAAGAAACATACTCAGGCATAGATAAATGTTGCAAATGATAACAATCTAGTGATAATACACATGTCCATGCCAACAAATTCTCATAAAAGAAATGAAAACACATGTTTATAAAAGAAAGTGATAATACACATGATAACATAAACAAGTAGATGTCCACACCAAATACATGTCCAATCACAAATATAAGTCAAGTACAATAAGTCAAGTACATCAAAAAGTGTCTCTCAACAAATAACTCTCCCCCTTTTGACATCATCAAATAAAGGGGAGGTCACTCTCAACACTAGGCACCACCAGCATCGTCGCCCTCATCGTCGCCATCATCTTCGCTCTCCACAGAAGCTGCCTCCTCTGGATCAACGTCGATCACCTTTGGCCGAGGTGGGGGAACAGAAGAAGGAGCTCTGGTAGGAAATGGAGGACCGGTGGAGGGAAGGGGACAAGCAATGGAAGTGGGATCAGGAACAAACATGTCGAATTTCGTAAAGAGTGCCTCAAATTGCGTATCCATGAATCTCATGGAGTCAGCAAAATAAGACATATCGTTACGAATTCCTCGGATCTGCGAGTCCATCTCCGCACGAGAATCTGCCTCGCGCTGGAATCGTGCGTCCATCTCTGCACGAAGCGCTGCATCAAGCTGCTCAATCCAGGCCTGGTGTGCCTCGAACTGAGAGTGAACCTCTGAGGAGATAAGAGCTGTAGGTCTGGAGGTAAAACAGGGGCAGAAGCAGATGATGTCCCTGGGGCCGAGGAAGATCCTGGAGCAGCAGGAGGAACAGGAGGTTGCTCAGGAGCGTGACGACGCAACTGGGCTTCCATCCTCTTCAGGAGAATGCCGTCAATGTCTATTTGAGGATCATCCGAAGTCTCAGAAGAAAGATCGAAGCCTAGAGTTTTGAGAAGATGGGTAATAAGCATGCCATAGGGTAAACCCCTACCGGACATGCGAATCTGGTCGGATGCCATGTGGGAAGCAATGAGACGGGGAATATTAATCTTAATTCCTCGCAAAAGGCAATAGATAATCAGAGGCACAGGACCCCTAGCATGGCTATATTCACCAGATTTAGGGACAATGTTATAAAAAATAATCTTGGCTAGGACTTGGGAAGTGAGAGTGAACCTGCTCACAACTTCGTTCCTGACCAAGCCGGGGTTGTCATCCCCGTGAATCAAGGTGGATGCGGTGAGTGCAGACTCACCGTCCGGAAATCCAAAATCATGAAGGTCAGATGAATATACATCAGCTCCACCAGGGGAGAGATGTAGGATATCAGCGAACTGACCAATGCTTAGGTCAATGTCCCTGCCTAGGACTCTAGTGAAGACACGGTTTCCATCAAAAGAATAATTGGCATAGAAATAAGGCACGAGGGATGTATAAACTTGTTCTTTAATGGTTAATGATTGAGAATAAAATAGAGTTCAGATTGTCTTAGTCTCAATGCGAATCCGCTGTAGCAAGGGCTCGAGCGGGTCGTGATCCTCAGGGAAGGATGCGATGCAAGCTTTTTCGGCCGATTCCCTTGTATGCTTCAAGTAAGAGGAAAAAGATTAGATTTGTGATGAAAATATGAAATTAAAAACGTGGTTTTTGCTGATCTTCTACCACAACCCTATTGCAAATTAAAGAGCTTGATCTTCATCTTAAGATTAATATAATTCACCCTAGGTTATTACCACTTTATCAAGAAAGAAATTAATACACAATTCTAACTAAGTCACATAGATCAAAAACCTAACTATGGTTCCTCCTAACATCTAGGTACAGCCTAATAGAAGACGAATCTCAACTTATGCTGTCCTAGTTCTTAAGTTGAAGTCATGAAAAGGTCCTTTTATCATATAACCTAGATTAAGAATTTTAGTATTTTTTTTTATCTTCTAGAATTAGTTGCCTTTAAACCTAGGGTTTCTAGTGATGTTCATTAATCGGATCAAGATTTAATTGCTTCTAGGGTTGCTTCAAGAATCTCAGCAAACCACTAGGAAGATTAGTTCTTCATCATCATTTTTTTTTTTTTGCTTTTCAATTATTTAATTTTTTTTTTTGGTTTTTATCTAATGAGAAAGACTGCAAAAATAAAGAAAAAACGAAAACAAGAAGAGATCGAAGATTAAAACACGAGAGATTGCAAAAGAAATAAAATAATTGCAGAAATTTAACAGAGAACAAAAGAGTGACCTTTATTGATGGATCTCCGGTTACACAATTGTCTCCTTCTTCTCCACAAAGAACTTGAAAAAAATTACAACTTGAATAAAAATAGCTAAAGCAAACCCTAATCGTCTCTGCATGCCCCTCCCTGTTGCGACTGCATGGATATTTATAGTGCAGGATGTAGAGGAGTCCCGGATAAGAACGCGCCAGAAATCAGTTCCCTTGCCTCATCCATAATGCCGCGGATCCGCGGCTTTTGCCGCGCCTCCGCGGCACTTTGGTGTCTTCTGGCCACGCGCTTCGGCGCGTGGCCTCTCCTGGTCCGTCCATGTGGGCTTCTGCTTTTATAAGTGTGATCCTGGCCTTTTAATCTAGATTTTCGAGATAACTTGATAATCAAGTTACTCTTAATCCAGATTTCTTCAAATCCTCTCTCCACGAAATTCCTCTTTATCTTGGCTTTTTATCCTTATCCCGCAGGTGTTTAGGGTTTGATAAAAGTCTATCCAACCCTAATTTCTGATATTTGCAACTTTTAGCCCTTGTATTTGCATTTTGAATCTTTGTATTTGCGCTTCTTTACCTGGGCTTCAAACATGGGCTTGGATCTGGGCTTTTGGGCTCTTTTAGCTTTATTCTTTATTAAATTGATAATTTGAGGCCTGCACATATTAAATAAAGAAATATTATAATTGTGCATTATAATATGAATAAATGTGCAAATGCGATGGTATATATGATGACAATTATGCATTTTTCACTACCTATCACACCCCCACACTTATCTTTTTGCTCGTCCTCGAGTAAAAACAAAGAAAAAGAAAAGTTAATCTAACCTAACTCACTTTCGTAGGAATCACGATTGCACTTAGCACGTGCAACAAGCCGTTAAACCTCTAGGTTACCCTAGAGGACGAGTGTTGTCTCGTGAGGGTTTTCAGCGGATTACACCCACAAAATCCATAAAAAGGAAAATATTTGAATTATTATTGAAGAGACTAAGTAGTCTATAAGTTTTTAGGATCCTCATTTTTATTCATTCCTCAAACCTAGTCTTAATAAGTCAATTGTTGTCCATTTTAGGTAAGAATTAAAATTGAATTTCTAATATAGTCTTTTTCGTTACCAAAAATCATATGCATCCTTTTGTTTTTACTAGGAACTCCTTAACTTGGACTCTCATGCCTCTTTATTATTTTTATAACATCATCTAATTTTCTTTCGTGTAAGTATCAAGGCTTCTTGAGGCCCTCATACCTAACTAATTGACTATTAGATGTGTTAATATAATTTTTTTTTTTTTGGCATGTATAACTCATCTAATTTTCTTTCGTATAAGCATCAAGGCTTCTTGAGGCCCTAATACCTAACTAATTGATTATTAGATGTGTTAGTACATATAAGTAATTTTTCCTTAGTTCCCTCGGACTTTCTAATCCACCCATGTAGCGAACTTAAAGTCGGTGACTCCCAAACCGGTCGGTCTTAGGGCACCAGGTGAGAAAACACCCCGCGGACTCAAATTCAAGTGAACTAGGCCACAAAACTAAGGTATTATTATTTTATTTTTTTTTTTATTTTTTTATTTTTTGCATTCACCTTTAGGCGTGAATACTTATGCTTCTTGAGGCACATGTATCCAGCTTTATTAGTGATTTTTTTTCTTTTTTTTTTTTTATATGAGGCACAAGGGTCTTTGTCTTAGAATCCTAGATATGCATTAGGTATGCAATATTCATTAAGGTAAAAATCAAGACTAATTATTATTATTCAATTTCTCCTCCTATACCTAAAATTTAAACAATTTATTTATTTTGACCAAGTTTTTAGAAATCCTAATCATGATTTTCCTAATCCTTAAAACTAACTTAGATTTCTTTCAAAAAAATAAGTCAAAATACTGTCCTTTTTATAAAATTTTTTTTATATATATATATTTTTTTTTTTATATTTTTTTTTATTTTATATATACCCTTCCCCCACACTTATTTCATGCATTGTCCCTAATGTATGAATGAAATGTATGGAATGCATGAATTGGCAGAAAGATATAATCACCGATACAGTGGGTCAAAAAGACCCATCGCCGCATTAGCTTCCGGCACAGACTCCAAAAAGATTTTAAGACGTTGACCATTTACCTTGAATGAATTGCCATTTTTGGGATCGTAGATCTCTATGGCTCCGTGTGGAAACACCGTCTTAACAATGAATGGTCCTGTCCATCTTGACTTCAATTTGCCGGGAAAGAGATGAAGTCTAGAGTTGTAAAGTAAAACTTTTTGTCCTTGGACAAAAGTTTTTCTCGTGATGAATTTATCGTGAAAAACCTTAACTCTATCCTTCACAATCTTCGCATTCTCGTATGCATCATTCCTCAACTCCTCTAGTTCAGAAATTTGTAATCTCCGAAACTCACCGGCTCTATCTAAATCGAAATTTAGCTGCTTAATTGCCCATAGGGCCCGGTGCTCTAGCTCGACAGGAAGGTGGCAAGCCTTTCCAAAGACTAGTCTATAGGGAGACATTCCTAGAATCGTCTTGTAGGCAGTCCTATATGCCCATAGGGCATCCACCAGTTTGATGGACCAGTCCTTCCTATTCTGATTCACAGTCTTCTCCAAAATGAGCTTGACTTGTCTATTAGAAACTTCTACCTGCCCGCTAGTTTGAGGATGGTAGGGCGTAGACAACTTGTGAGTAATGGCATATTTTCGCATGAGAGCTTCAAAAGTTCTATTGCAAAAATGTGTGCCATTGTCGCTAATGATGGCTCGAGGGATTCCAAAGCGTGAGATGATATTATCTTTCAAGAATTTGACAACAACTTTGTTGTCATTTGTCTTGCAAGGGACAGCTTCTACCCACTTCGACACATAGTCTACGGCCAACAAGATGTATTGGTGCCCAAACGAATTAGGGAAGGGTCCCATAAAATCAATGCCCCATACGTCGAAAAGTTCTACTTCTAGAATGGGATTTAAGGGCATCATATTTCGTTTGGAAATTCTTCCTATCATTTGACATCTTGTGCAAGTCTTGCAATACTCAAATGCATCTCTAAACACAGTTGGCCAATAAAAGCCACTTTGCAGAATTTTCTCGGCAGTTTTGCGAGGACCAAAATGTCCCCCGCAAGCGAACTCATGACAAAAAGCTAGCACACTTCTAGTCTCCTCGTCGGGGACACATCTCCTAATGATTTGGTCGCTACAATATTTGAAAAGATAAGGATCTTCCCACATGTAATACCGAACTTGAGACAAGAATCGGTATCTATCCTGTTTGGACCAACTAGGTGGTGTTTGGTTTGTGACTAAGTAGTTTACTATGTCAGCAAACCATGGCTCCTTAGAGATGGCTAGAAGTTGCTCATCGGGAAAATTGTCATTGATGGGCAGCTCGACAGAAGGTGCGTTGGGCACACGAGAGAGATGGTCAGCTACGACATTTTCGACACCTTTTTTATCTCGAATTTCGAGATCAAATTCTTGAAGTAGAAGGATCCAACGAATGAGTCGGGCCTTCGCATCTTTCTTAAGCATAAGGTATCGCAGAGCAGAATGGTCAGTGAAGATCGTGGTCTTAGTCCCAAGTAGGTATGGACGGAATTTCTCCAAAGCGAACACTACTGCCAAGAATTCCTTCTCGGTGGTAGTATAGTTCATTTGGGCCTCATTAAGCGTCCTACTCGAATAGTAGATCACGTGCTGCTTATTGTCCTTACGCTGTCCTAAGACAGCACCTATCGCAAAATCAGAAGCGTCACACATGATCTCAAAAGGCTTGGACCAGTCCGGAGGTGAGATGATAGGGGCAGATATAAGTTCCACTTTCAATTTCTCCCAAGCACTATGGCACCTATCATCAAAGATGAAGGACACGTCCTTAGCTAGAAGGTTTGTAAGGGGTCTAGCAATTTTGCTAAAGTCCTTAATGAACCTACGATAAAATCCGGCGTGTCCTAAAAAGGATCGAATGTCCTTCACGCATCGAGGAAGTGGAAGTTTCGCAATGATTTCCACTTTGGCCTTGTCTACCTTAATCCCTTCCCTAGATATCTCATGACCTAGGACAATCCCTTGTTGCACCATGAAGTGACACTTTTCCCAATTGAGGGTCAAGTTCTTCTCGGTGCACCTACTCAGCACTAGCTCCAAATGATGGAGACACTGGTCAAATGAATTTCCATAGACTGAGAAGTCATCCATGAAAATCTCTAGGAAACGCTCGACCATATCAGAAAACAAGCTTAACATACAACGTTGGAATGTGGCGGGGGCATTGCATAGGCCGAAAGGCATTCGACGGTAAGCAAATGTCCCAAATGGACACGTGAACGTTGTTTTCTCTTGATCCTCCGGGGCTATAGGGATTTGGTTATACCCTGAATACCCATCCAAAAAGCAATAATACTCATGACCTGCTAATCTTTCCAACATTTGATCGATGAAAGGGAGGGGAAAATGATCTTTCCTAGTGGCTGCATTCAACTTACGGTAGTCTATGCATACTCTCACCTTGGTAGGCAATCGTGTTTGCACTAACTCATGTTTGTCGTTCTCTACCACTGTAAAGCTAGACTTCTTAGGGACCACGTGCATTGGGCTAACCCATTCGCTATCGGAAATGGAATAAATTATCCCATTATCTAACAATTTTACTATCTCGGCTTGTACAGCCTCCTGCATAAGTGGGTTTAGTCTACGCTGTGGGTCCCTTTTCGGTCTAGTCCCTTCCTCAAGATGAATACGATGCTGGACTATCGTAGGGCTCAGTCCCTTAATATCTGCCATAGTCCAACCAATGGCTTCCCTATGTCTCCTAAGGGTTGCCAGCAGGTTCTCCTCTTGCCTATTGGTCAAATTAGATGCAACTATGACCGGTAACGTCTCTTGTTCACCTAGGTAGGCGTACTTAAGATGTTTGGGCAAGGCTTTTAACTCCAAAGAAGGAGTTGGCTCGATGGGTGGAGGAGTTAAGCTAGAATCTCCCATCTCTATAGAACTCAGATTTGATTCCCATTCGATCTCATCAAGACTGATATCATTTGTTTCTAACTCTTCCTCTTCCTCTGACTCAAATATGATCTCATCATTATGCTCACTCGTCATGTTCTCAATGGAGTTAACCTCAAAGGGTTGGTCGGTCACATCGTAGGGATGCTTACCTAGGTTGAAAACATTGACTTCCTTGGTCATATCCCCAAAAGTCAGTCTCATGGAACCGTTTCTACAATTTATAATTGCATTAGCGGTTGCTAGGAACGGTCTTCCTAAGATAACGGAGTTTGGGACCTAGGATTAGACACAGGTTGTGTCTCTAAGACAATGAAATCTACGGGTAAATGAATTCTCCAACCCGTATAAGAACGTCATTGATCTCTCCCTTTGGAACTTTGATAGAGCGGTCAGCCAACTGAATAGTAACTTGGGTCGGGTTGAGTTCACCTAATCCAAGTTGTTGATACACGGAGAAAGGGAGCAAATTGATGCTGGCTCCTAAATCGAGGAGTGCTCGATTGATTTCGGCTCGACCTATGGTGCAAGAAATGGTGGGGCAACCTGGGTCCTTATACTTGATAGGGATCTGGTTGGACAGTAGCTCACTAATGTTAGTGGCTAGAAAAACCTTCTTAGGCACATTAGTCTTTCTTTTCTTGGTGCACATGTCCTTAATGAATTGGCATAACTAGGGACCTGTTGGATTGCATCAAGAAGTGGAATGTTGAGCCTAACTTGATTGAACACCTCTAATAATTTCTCCATGTGTGCATTGTTGTTGCTTCTAAGCCTATTTGGAAATGGAGCTATAGGCTGGTGCAACTGATCTGCTGACTTTTCAGCTTCAGTTTCCTTGGGGCTGGATGGAGAAGGAGTGGAGCTAGATGGAATGGAAGTGGAGCTAGATGGAATGGATGGCATGGATGGATCCGATGGCATGGATACTTGATTATCAACTTGTTTCCCCGATCTGAGTGTATGGACCATATGACACTGATTTGGGTCTTGAGCCTCATTGGCTGGCCTAGGATTCCTAGGGTTAGGCAATGGTTGACTCGGTAGGGTACCCCTCTGTCTCTCTTGCTGGTTCAATTGGAGCTCTATCCTACTTAGGGCTTGAGCCAGCGTGTCTTGGCTTTTAACTAGGGTGTCCATCTTCCTTTCCATGTTGGACATCCTTGTTTCCATTTGTGTATATTGGAAAGAAGGTGGCTGATTTTGACTGGGAAAACCTTGCTGATAGGGCGGATTTTGGAAATTGTTGGAGAATTTGGGCCTAATCTGCTCATTGTTACTTGGGCCCCATGAGAAATTGGGATGGTTTTCTCCAACCGGGATTGTAGGTGGGCGCATAAGGATTGTTGGCGGGCCTTGTGAAGGCCGCACTCGTATGTTCGGGCAAGCTTTGATGCGCGATGAAAACAGGACATTCCTCGAACACATGGTTCATATCTTGACAATAAGTATAGCCCGCCGAAGATGTTGGGCTGACTTGGTTCACAGAGACTGGCTCTTTAGTTTCAAGAGCCTCTAGTCTACGCATACAGCAGCAAACTTAGCATCGGTTGCTACGTTGGCCTCAATGGAATGGATACCTCCTTTAGAAGAAGTAGGGTCATTAGTCCTAGATTTTTCAGGAGTAGGGTCCCATTGGATGGATTTTTCAGCTAATTCCTCAAACAATGTCCATCCTTCATCTTCATTCTTTTGCAGAAATCCTCCTTGACACATGGATTCTAACAGTGTTTTAGTAGAATAATCTAATCCATCATAGAGAACTTGGCAAAGTCGCCATTTCTCTATCCCATGGTGAGGACATTGGGCAAGGAGATCCTTAAAACGCTCGAAGTATTTCCAAAAAGGTTCATTGGCTGTTTGCTTAACTGGAGGATATTCTTCCTAATCAGTGCAGTCTTGTGAACGGGATAAAATTTCTTTAAGAAGGCCTTAATGAAATTATCCCAAGAAGATATAGAACCGGCCTCTAGACTGTAGAGCCATTCTTTGCTAAATCCTTCAAAGCAAAGGGGATAAACCTAAGTTTGATAGCATCGTCTCCTAACTTAGGCATATTCATCATTTGACATACTTCTTCAAATTCCCTTATGAAGAAGTATGCATCCTCAGATTCAAGTCCGTGAAATTTGGGAAGAGTGTTGATGTATTGTGGCTTGAGTTCATATGGGTCAACACTTTCTATAGTGAGCTGGATGCAAGAAGGAAGAGAGGTTCTAATGGGATAGAACCTATCTTGGAGTGACTGTTGTTGTGCCATGTGTGAGTCGGGCTTGAGCTCGGGTGGTGAACTAGTTCTAGTTAGCCGGGATGTGAGTGGGTCTCTCGACCAAGCGGTCATGCACAATCAGCAAACAAGTTCACCCAATCAATCAAAAAGAAAAAGAAAAACAAACAAAAATCCTATTCTAGGGTTATCCTTGACCTAGACGACTCCTAACTTTAGACTGTCCTTAGGAGGTCTATTGTCGACGTTAACCACGAGCTAATCGGCCAGTTCAGGGCAAGACCGGTGGGAGGTTTTCCGTCAGAGACGTTCCTTAATTAAATAACCACCGTTCTTCGGGCTTTCGGCCCTCAATCCCTTCGCTAGACACCGATTTGGCAAGGTTAATTTCGAACAACTTTCCTTCTTCGGTCAATCTCCTATTGAGTCCGAGTTACCTTAGGGCCAACGTCTAGTCAAGTTTTAATTAGGGTTAGGGTTGTGAGTGTGACTGGTATGATTTGTGGGCCAAGGAAGGGTGATGAAATCCCCACCTTATCTTTGTTATGGTTATGCCCTTAAAATGGATTAGTGTACGTGTAAAGCGGTAGAAAAGTAATCACTCAAGAAAGCGGTAAACAACCAAGAGTGCTTCCTAATCTATATGCTTATGCAAACGTACCTTGTCGCCAGCACTCTTCAACAGAATTAAAGAATTAAAAATAGACACGTGCCCTAAAAATGCAAGAGTCTAAAAATATTTTTTTTTTTTTTTTCAACAAATAGGTTAATGTTAATTATTAGCAGTTGCAGAGTGATCACAGAGAAGTAATAATACAGCAGAAAATAGAATTTTGCACTGCAGAGCAACCTGCAGAAAAATCTATCAGTAGTCAACTACAACTGCCGCGGACCCGCGGCTTTGGCCGTGGAAACGCGGCAAAGTTGTAGGTCCAGATGCTCTGCCTTCGAGGGCAGAGGCACTGGATTGCAATATGTGTCTTCTGCTGTTCTGTTTCTGCTTCCTGTTCTCTGTACCTGCAACAGAAAAGAAAGAATGATCAGAACAAAGAAATCGTGCCGTTCCTTCCCCGGCAACGGCGCCAAAATTTGATTGAGATTAAAATAGAGTTCAGATTGTCTTAGTCTCAATGCGAATCCGCTGTAGCAAAAGCTCGAGCGGGTCGTGATCCTCAGGGAAGGATGCGATGCAAGCTTTTTCGGCCGATTCCCTTGTATGCTTCAAGTAAGAGGAAAAAGATTAGATTTGTGATGAAAATATGAAATTAAAAACGTGGTTTTTGCTGATCTTCTACCACAACCCTATTGCAAATTAAAGAGCTTGATCTTCATCTTAAGATTAATAAATTCACCCTAGGTTATTACCACTTTATCAAGAAAGAAAATTAATACACAATTCTAACTAAGTCACATAGATCAAAACCTAACTATGGTTCCTCCTAACATCTAGGTACAAGCCTAATAGAAGACGAATCTCAACTTATGCTGTCCTAGTTCTTAAGTTGAAGTCATGAAAAGGTCCTTTTATCATATAACCTAGATTAAGAATTTTAAGTATTTTTTTTTTATCTTCTAGAATTAGTTGCCTTTAAACCTAGGGTTTCTAGTGATGTTCATTAATCGGATCAAGATTTAATTGCTTCTAGGGTTGCTTCAAGAATCTCAGCAAACCACTAGGAAGATTAGTTCTTCATCATCATTTTTTTTTTTTTGCTTTTTCAATTATTTAATTTTTTTTTTGGTTTTTATCTAATGAGAAAGACTGCAAAAATAAGAAAAAAACGAAAACAAGAAGAGATCGAAGATTAAAACACGAGAGATTGCAAAAGAAATAAAATAATTGCAGAAATTAACAGAGAACAAAGAGTGACCTTTATTGATGGATCTCCGGTTACACAATTGTCTCCTTCTTCTCCACAAAGAACTTGAAAAAAATTACAACTTGAATAAAAATAGCTAAAGCAAACCCTAATCGTCTCTGCATGCCCCTCCCTGTTGCGACTGCATGGATATTTATATGTGCAGGATGTAGAGGAGTCCCGGATAAGAACGCGCCAGAAATCAGTTCCCTTGCCTCATCCATAATGCCGCGGATCCGCGGCTTTTGCCGCGCCTCCGCGGCACTTTGGTGTCTTCTGGCCACGCGCTTCGGTGCGTGGCCTCTCCTGGTCCGTCCATGTGGGCTTATGCTTTTATAAGTGTGATCCTGGCCTTTTAATCTAGATTTTCGAGATAACTTGATAATCAAGTTACTCTTAATCCAGATTTCTTCAAATCCTCTCTCCACGAAATTCCTCTTTATCTTGGCTTTTTATCCTTATCCCGCAGGTGTTTAGGGTTTGATAAAAGTCTATCCAACCCTAATTTCTGATATTTGCAACTTTTAGCCCTTGTATTTGCATTTTGAATCTTTGTATTTGCGCTTCTTTACCTGGGCTTCAAACATGGGCTTGGATCTGGGCTTTGGGCTCTTTTAGCTTTATTCTTTATTAAATTGATAATTTGAGGCCTGCACATATTAAATAAAGAAATATTAATAATTGTGCATTATAATATGAATAAATGTGCAAATGCGATGGTATATATGATGACAAT